>JAUKWC010065272.1:0-35652 GCA_032356245.1 Endocladia muricata | reverse complement strand
ATATTTCGACTTGAAAGTTGGCCTCATATGAGGCAATTTGGCCTCATATGAGGCCAAATGTCCAATAGACACTAGACTTCTCCAAAATTAAAGGTACGAGTGTTTGCCTCTATTATTTACATCCAATTTGTCTTCAGTAAGCTAACTTTTGCCGAGCTCCTTGGCTATCATCTAAAGCAATCTCCCTCGTGCTTGTTCGTTCGACTGTACCGTTCGTGCTCGTCCCATTTTCCCCTTACATTCCCTAGCTTCGGATACTTATACCGTACCTATCTTTATCTTTATCTCTGTATTCCTGCCTCCCTACATCGCCCTCCCCGTACTCGTTTTATTCCCAACCGACTCTCCCTCATGCGTTAAGGTCTACAGCTTTACAACCCGCGCCCTGAAGCCTGTTTCGCGTCGCTCTATCACCTAGCTCTCTGAGCCCTCAGCTACCATATCCTTTGCGTAGTATCACTCTTCCTATCCTTCGGATACTCCAAGCAGTCTCGAACGCCAGTGGTGTTTTGGGTCCCTGCCTAGCCTCAGGCACGTACGCCGCTGTACTTTGCCGTAGGCCGAAGCCGCTGAGGGTGCTTTGCACTACAGTTATCACAAAAAGTATCATTAACAATCACTACGAACTATCATTTCAGCCGTTCCTACAGACTGTCCGTATCAGAGTCTTTCGTCTCAAGTAAGCAGCGATTTATCTCAGTACTACAGACCAGCCGACTAAACTTTATCTGGAATCGTAGGGACATATATCGGTGCTATCCTTGGCGCAGGGGCAGCACAGTTTGCCGAGGACCATGAAAAGACAAAAGAGGTTTTCGAGTCGAGTAAAAGGAACTTCAGTAACATCACATTGGCAGGCACGGAAATATAAATTGTTAATGAAGGTTCAAATTTACATCAAAAGGCTTTTGCCGAGAAAAGTGGTTTATGATTGCGAGATTGTACAGTTATAAATTAACGGCCAAACCGTCTCCATATAGCATGGCTACTTAATAATATCTCCGGTACTGCGTGTGCTATGAATATGGCACCTCAAGTTTGCAAACGCAATTGGAGGAAATCTAAAGTCAAGGACCTAAGAAAAATTATAAAACGAGCTCGGTACCATAAGGACCGAGAATTACTGCCACAAAAACTAGATATCCATCTGTTGTCTTTGAAGGTTGTACAGATGCCTCCTTTGCTAGAAATAATGATTTGAAGTCTCAACTTGGATACCCCGTCTTGTAATGTGACGTCCGTAGCGGAACGGATATCCTACAATTTGCAAATCATGAAGCTCGCACAGTCACTCTTTCAATATTTTGGACAACATTTTATGCATTTGGAGACTGTTTTTATTACGGTTACGCTGTAAAGACTGATCTTGAAAGGTTGACCGGCCGGAATATACGGACCACAATGCTCACAGACTTGGGGAGCCAATTCGATGTTATCGTCAATGCTTCAACGAATATTGAGTTCTGATTGGGGATATAAATCGCTGTTGTTCGCAGTACTTACGAGACGCAAGTAGTTGTAGAACTCGGTCACGGTCGCTATGATCCCAATCCGTTCGATGAATTGACAAGAGCTCCAGCTGAGAGCCTTTACTGTCGATTTCAGAAACGGGAACACTTAACCTTTACATTGAGCAGTGGATCATTCGTACGCCACTTCCGGGCAGCGATGCTGTACTAAGCTGACTTATGAATAACGCACCTTTTTATTGATTGCAGCTTTAACGTCAAAAAAGGGGGGATTGCGAATTGCACCGTTGAGTAACATTATGCCTCGTAATACTGATGTAACTTAGAAGAGAGGGAATGTTGCGAAGTGAGTGCAGCTCGAAAGGGTGTTTGGTATCGATAAAAGTAAGGACTGACTCAATGCTGGACATCAAAATGTGACCGAAGTGCATGCTGGACGGATGTCTATCAGCAATTTCGGAATTCTGCATTCTTAATTCAACCTATAGATTCGTTCAAGTAGAGTTTCGTATGTGCATTGGACGATAGGCCTGCTACAACTTCAGAATACTTTGCAAAAGGATATACACGATATTTAGCTCGTAATCAGTAGCGCACTGTTTGGCCCTCACCAAGCTTCCGCAGTCTCCCCTGGCGAGAATGCTGGCAATCGTATTCGTCCCGTCGTTCCTTGGAAGGACACGAGCTCTCTCAAGCTCGTTGTTAGAGCCACTACACAGGTATGTTTCCACATCATATCTCTACAAGTTACCAGGACAGCATTAGAGATGTATTGTATTGACATGCTTATCCTTGCACCAGATCAGTGGTATACTCCTATCCGCCAAGTTTTGATACGTTTTGCATGGCTTTCCACTGATTGCAGGGATCGGCCTCAGACTGTTTGAACTTGGGGAGCCATTCATAGCAGTTTCGGGCCCCGTTATCTGCTTCGACACGGGCGGTTGAATTTGATCTATAGGGCTCAAAATCGACTGGGCTTATGCTTTTGCCCGGCACTACAAGTGGGTGGCATGGAATATTTAAACAAGCAGTATACATGGGTAAGTTTGTAATTCCCATTAATCACTGAAGCCATCTTGTGGTGAAGTCGCAGTTACTGTTAAGTATTTCAGTACTGTACCTTCATCGATTACTGACGTTCAAGTCCAATGCTTTATCGAAACGCGGAGACCATCTTCTTTGGATAAGATATATGAGCCGGACTTCAGCCATCTCTATGTAGTCATTATTGGTATGTCTCAGATGCGATGACGGAGAAATGATGCATGCATCGGGCCTAGACAGTATTACATCCCGGATGATGTACAGTATCTCTGAAGTAAATGCAACTGGGAGCTATTCAAGACCATTCCGTTTTAATTATAAAATAGACGAATTCTTTACATACGACTTGCTGTATTATGCACAAATTCCACTCCCTTACAATATTGACTTAATTCAGGTGTTGATGTACTTGAAAGGCAGTGTTCTGGCACAATTGATCAAAATGATTATTTCACGCCGTTCTCGTCATGATTGTTCAGACAACTCAGACTGGCAGTGGTCCTGAAGCCTAATCGTATGTTCCTTGCGCATAATGCTCTAAACAAGAAAGTCTGAAGCAATCGGTGGGACAAAGGATATAGCTACACGTACAAAGTTTCCTACCCTCTATGTATTTCGTTCTCCAAATCCCCCTGTAATTGTATGGATTCTGTCATATTTTGGGACAAGAAGTCTTACCGATGTATTGTTTTGTTGTGAGGGCATGAAGCACACTGCGGGCTGGTCCGAAGTATTCAGATGCGTACCCCAACTTGACCGAGTTTTCAAATTACGGAAGCGTTTAAAGATTCAGTTTTGATATGTATCACATAACCAAGGAATGTGGAGGATGGTCGCCTTCGTGTTTTAGTCAGGATTGAAGGTGTATGATGCCTATCAAAAGGCAGAACGAGTTCTCTGCATCAAAAAGAATCGAAGCTAATTGTTTCACAGGTGAGAAGCTCAAACTCGAACTTGTATAGTACTATATTAGAGCCTCCCACCATTCCTCTGAAAGCTGATCTAAACGATATGATGCTGTGTCGCAACTAGTGCACTAAACGAACATCGAAATACCAGATCTAGCAGGGAAGGTCCGGTGCGTATCTATCTTAGCCATATATATAAGAGAAGATCCCCCGAGTACAATTGGCTGTTGCAGTTTCGGGACGAACAGAAGATGATATTCTCGTCTTCGGCAAAAAGTAAATACGAAGCGAGTTGGGTTTAGTAATGGTACTGTTTTCTGGCACCCAGGTCGACATGAATCGCCCATTGTGGAAATATTACGTTCTTGTACGTGTCCACAGCACATTTAACCATAGTGAGTCTCATATTCCCACCCCCAAGTACACGCACAAGACTCTAGTACTGTACAGAGCTGGGCGCATTTTAGATCAGCCACTACACAGCAATACACCAGCCTTCGTAGAATGAGTTTCTAGGGTTTGTGCATATGTAGAAAGATCCTGATGAGAATCTCATGATCTATGGGGGCTCAGTACTTCGAACAATATACCCTTTCGTACGCCTTAACAATCTGAGCACATAGTCTGGTTTTAGGCAGATCTTGCTAAAGGCCCTCAAGAAGATCACTGTATTGTATGAGACTAGTAATGAAATACGAATATTGTCCCACAATCTGTAGTAAACACCAATGGTGAGCCTGCGATGGTCAAACCATACTACACATCACCTGTGTTTGCAGCACGGCTATCCTGCACTAGCCGCACTCGAAATATCGGAGCATGATTGAGATATGATTGTCGATACACTTTACGCAGAGTTAGAAGTTTTACCTTTTCAGCCTCACATTGAAAGCCAAGCTCTAGTGATCCATCTCTTGTCCCGTCTGCTATTTGAAGTCTTCCACTTTCAGAAATCAGCCCTGATTTCGCGCAATGATTGCCCACAAGTTTTGAAGGTATATCATAAAAACAGGAGGTGGCTGTGTGACCTCCATGACGACCTCTCGAGAGGGAACGATTTTATTATGTGCGGATGGTCGTACTTTTCTCTATTTATATCACTATCTTTGAGTGTCATGGTTTCCATTCTTGATGAATTCTGGAGTGCAATGCTGAGTCGCGCTGAATGACATGATTTCGGAGCAGGGGGACGGGAGCAAAAAATTGACATGCGTGAAGCAAAATCTTCCTCAGTAATGAATTTCCCCCTTCTGGGCTAGCCGAACAGCAGCCATATAGCCCTGAAACTATTTTTCTGTCTATCGCCATCGTTAGCTACCAGAGAGCTGAAAATTACTTTTTCGCATTCGTCCGATTACGAGACGAGACTATATTTGAAATGAAAGGGGAAAGCCACTGGAACTTTTATTCGCAACTTCCAGGGGAATGTCACTTGAAAACGCAACCGTGATTTAGAATGTACCCCGGGGAAAAGGAAACAGATGCTGACGACTTTGTGTAGAGCAAACTCATGGAATGGGAAAAATGATATTGAATATTCTTCAATTACGACTCCTCGCTAAGATTGTCAGATGTTTTAAACAGCTCTTGGATTCGGTGATGAGTGGTAAATTCTTCGTATGTGAACAGAAAAGACGTAAGATGTGCATGTATCACTGCAGACTGTTGCCAAATAGTGACGATGGAATAAATGCACGTGAATTCACAGATTTGTGTAAAGATGAAGACCCATGCATCATGTATGGCTTTTTCCACTCTTGCACCTTTCCTCAGGGATACGAGACCAAGGCCAAATCAGTGAGAAGTCGCAGTCTAAATTCAATTCCCTCCCCCGTCCCTCCGTTGGTGAGATGTCAACACAAATGCCAAGTTCTTGTAAATGAACGGGTAGTTTCTAAGATTTGCTAATTCCACAGTTCGTTTGTCACTGGCTGGGAAAACCCGATCCCGTGGATCTGTTCCATCGCATGACGCCCCACTCTAACAGTGCTGCCTTGCTGATCCGAAAGGTCATAAGCATGTTGTTTTTCTCCAGCGAATCACACTGACTTCTCCATTATGTCTCCACTGCAACCAGTTACATAAACTGAGTGTGTGACACGGGCGGTTCTTCGTCAAAAAACTCATCGTTAGAAATCAGCGATTGTACTCAAAATCGTCACCTGCTATCCTGGGGGACAATTTCAACGAATAATTCGTTACCGATGACCTATAGTTTTGTAAAAAGACGCACAAATCAAGATGGAGGAAGTGTTCGTCTTGGCGGAGTGCCATAGTCGATAGAACACAGTCTGAGCGGAGACTGTTCTATTCCGCGCAACGATTGAATGTAGCTTTGGACTTGGGATTCAGAATATACATGTCTGACATCAATTTCGTGAAATACTTCCCAATTTCCAGCTGATTTTGCATGATAGGATGGGGCCATAATTAATGAGTTAGCGGCCCTCTTCGTAGCCTTGCGCCACGGCAAATACCTGCACATCGCACTCCTCGACCAAATACGGGATAGTAGTTTAACCCTGTGAGAGATCATCTTGATGCGGAATCACTGCCTACATCACCGCCGTACGAACATCGTACAGTTTGGTAATGAAGTGAGGTTTCGCACTATGGTTTCATGGATTATAATTTAACCTAATATCCGATGTGAGGTTTTAGAATGCCAACAACCCGTGAAAGTCGAAAGTTGAAGCCGTTTCGTAGACTGAAGTTCGGACGAGGTTGCTCATAGTTTCGACTTGAGTTGCCAACCGTTGGTTTTGGGCAATCTACTTTTTTCGTGCTTGCTCGTCGGGTTAGATCTTTCCACTCTCATACTGTGGTAAGTTCCCAGGGTAAACTCTCTCGCTCACAGGCGCTCAGTTGCCGAACTTGAGACTTGGCACTGCTGATCAATTTCTAAAAATTATTATCTCCCTCTCCAACCTCCTGGCTCTGCACCTTGGAGTACAGTACTGTGATTACTTCGCAATCCTGGCGACGAGATATCACACAATCCTATATGTGTTTGACAGCTGGTTTCGGCGTCCACAGCCCGTTCAATCGAGGGTTTAGAATTTGCTTGATCAGACAGCAAAGCACTACGTAAATCACGCTCATTGATACCAAGGATACTGTAGGTGGCTTCTGCCGGATTTTGGAGGGGCTCTCGCGAAGTTAAGTAAGCTTTCCAACTTACTTTCTGTGCGAAAGTAAGTGAATAGTCCTGACAGCCGATCGTCGCATCATGTCCAATTTTAGCTCCCGCAGAATATCACGGGGCGTATTGGGTGATGTGTCCCACCCCCTCAAGTCGACAGTCAAATTTGCAAACAAAGTGTATTTATTTGCCGTATCATAGGTGATACTAGCACTCCTCAGTGACAAATTCTGATAGCTTCAATTAGTAGTCGGTGCCAGCATCTATGTAAGAACAGTCATGATTACAAATTTGTTGTTCCTAAACTTCCGTCTGCCGAGTCATGTGTGAAGTGCGGTTGTCGTCTGATCATACGCTCCGGGTCATCTCTTTCAATGCCACGGCTTATTTGAGTGCCATTTCGGTGAACGTTAGCACTGAGGCCCTTCTACAGAGCTCAATCCTGGCTCGCAACCCATACCTCTAAATACCTCTTCTACTTTCGTGAGTAGCAGAGTGCCGTCTTGATCCTGGCGATGACCTGCTCATTTATCATTACTCTTCCTTTCTTGGTTGGATTGTCGCCCGTCTTGATACTACCTTGCACCAGACCTCGGATTCTACGTTTTACGGGTTGTTACGATGGCAAAGATGAAGGTTGACTTCTTGCTGTCACCTGATCCTAACTCGAGCAGGGTGGAAACCACTTCCGACGGGCGGGCTTCACGTAGTGAGGCATCTCCATTTAGTCTTGATTACATCGCACCTCCCAACAATCATATCGATCACCAATATGCAAGGCCGCAGCACCACAAGCGCTCCTCGGACAATAACCAAAAACAGCACAGACCTCATGCCAGTTCGTCGAGAATGACATCATCGAAAGACCAGGCTGCGGCTTCTCGGGCAAATTTCAAGAACAAGAAACCGAAAAGTCCGACGTCTTCGTCGTCGCAAAAAACTCCATCGGCTGAAGTGAAACCTCACGCCTGTCCATCGTGCGACCGGAGCTTTTACAAGTTAGAACAGCTTAAACGGCACGACCGGCTGGTTCACAAAAATCTTCGACCTTTCAACTGCCCTAGTTGCGACCTATCGTTCGGCACGAAACAGAACATGCAAGTGCATCTCACAACACGGAAGCATCTCCATCGTCTTGAGACTTTGCAGTCTAAATTAGATTCCTCGCGCAGGGAATCTTCACGACATATTCGTTAGGCAATGTGCCGACAAGTAGTAGTAAGGCAAGCCAAGGTTCCAGGGCATTCAGATGCCTGTTTTAAAGTTCAAAGGAAGTACTTTACATTGTGTGGTGCAGTAGAGCTGTATTGTACGCAAACACCATCGTCTTTACTTTGCAAAGATGCTAACCGAATATGCTCAACGGGAAATTCACTACTCTGCTTCTTCACTATCATGGACCTGTAGAATGCTCTGGCTCTGCATGTGAGTCGATAGCGGTTTCCCCTCAAAATCAAATCGTTCTTCACCAGCATTATCCTCGGTGGGTAAGAGCAGCTCGAGAGTGGGGCTGCTCACAATAGGTCGCGGAATTCCGAGCGCGTTATTGTGAGACTTCGATTTGGCGTACACGAAGTAAAAGCCGGATATTAATGCAAGCAGTACTCCAAACCAAGCATGTGGAGTGAATTTCGTCCTAAACAGAGCAGCCCCAAGCAATACGATGGCAATCTTATTGGTTTGAGCAAGGTACCGTAGTGCATCGCTGGAGGCAGCCTCAAAGGCGGAAAGAACCGACACCATACATCCTGCGCTGAGCGCAAAAGAAAGTACCAGAGGTACTCTTGCATTTGATGGGAGCAAAGTCACTTCATGCCAGAACGTCCCGAGCTCTTGATTGAGAATAGCAAATGAAAAAGAGACGACGACGGACAGAACATTTGCAACAAAAGCTTTGTCTGTTGCCCTATAACTCCCGGAACAATACCGCAGACTCAGCACATAAAATATGTGAGTCGTGACGTTGAAGCAGGACCACGCATATCCAAGAAGCGAAGTTTCCGATATTGCGCTCGCAGAGTCAAATGTGAAAACGTTCGCGAGTAACGATAGGGCCATTGCACCGTATACTCCCGTAGGAATTGAATTTCCGAAGGCAATACGTTCGACCATCGTGATGCCCAGTGGGGCTAGACTCTTGACAACCGTAAATGCCGGAAGAGATATAAATCGTAGTGAACGTGCATTCGAGTAGTGATACAACAGAAACAAGCAAGAAGGGACGATCATGTTGGACAACTGCAGTAGAGTGATCGGTGGCGGCTCTTTACGCACGATGGCGACGAGTAGACATGCCAAAACCACCACTACACACTGGATGGTGATGATGAGCCATGGATAGTCAAATAAAGGCTGAGCAAAAACGGCCTTGTTGGCGAGAACCAGAGCCACTGATTGTGTTGCCCACCAGAGGCAAGCTAAAATACCTGCCAGGTCCCAATTATACCCAGCTAAAAGGTTTGACGAGACGAATCGTAGCCGGCGGCCGTAACGAGCAAGCGCTTCGGATGGCAAATCGCGGTCATCAAAAGCAAGTGAAGCTGCAATGGTCTTCGGCAAGGAGTTCCCGCCGGCACGACGAGCGTGCACGACGGGACCCGCGTGTTCCTCTTCAGAAGTCGTAATGATCGCCGCTAAGCAAAGTGCCTTTCGGCACACTCCTCTATGGCCCTTGCGATACACAATCGCGTGCGGCTTGCATGGGGCAGCGGAGAGAAGCGCTCAATAGCAGTTCGCAAAGAACACGAATGAAGGTGTCCTGACGCTGTCTGAAGTGTTGTCGTTGGCGGAAGGACTGTGTTCTGAGTGGAAACAGGCTCCTTTTCTTCCAACGAAACCAGGAGAGAGTGGCGGGACAAGTACTTGGAAGCAATTGTGCGGACCGTTGCAGATAAAAAATTCCAGTAGTAAACCCTTTGGCTGTGGAAAGCCAGTCGGGTTGGTGTATCGAAACGTCGGATGGAGTGCATGTCGTTGACAAGCGCGGCATAGAGGCCAAAAAATATCGTCGAGATTAGTTGAGCCAGTTCTTTGCAAAATTAGTTTCATGTAGCTCTCTTCAACATTAGGCAGTTTGGGAGGAAAGTTATCTTCGTCTCCTCAAACGCCTGATAGGGGAAAAGATTATCTGGCATTTCACTTTACTCAACCTTATTTTACACTATTGATCAGGTCCAATCGTTAAATTCCAAGTGTTGGTCGTAGGAAAGCTTGCTGCATCACGCAATAGATTCTTTGTACTGTGTAGTAAAACCTTCACCTTCGCGACTTCGGGGTGAACTCTTTTCAAAGAGGTGCCTGCAAAGGATGGTGTCACGTCAGCAAAACGATATGAAGCAATGTCTAAATATATATTTCATAATTGCACGAACACTCCACACACTGGATTTGGTATGCTTTGCATGGCCAATGCAGAGTCATTCCTTTTGGACGTGTAGGGTAATTGAAAAAAAACTCTGGAAGTGTACCAGATAGGGATGGAGCGGTATGGTCCACCTCATCTCACTGAGACTCAATTTTCGGTGAAAGATCAGCCTCGACGACAGACATACTGGACGTTCTAATCACGCATGGGTGGAACCTCGCAATTGCCCATCAGAAGAGGAAGCAGACGCTGAATAGAACACCGACTTCGTCAAGACAAAGACCTTCGATGTACTTGCATCGCGTGACGTGGTTTGGCTACGGCACGTAGTTTTGCCTGCTTAATTTTTCTACAGTGTTTCCTCCCTACCATGCTACTTCACACGCTCGAGCAGTGGTGGCTTAGCCTGGAGCGGTACTAGCGCCGCAGGTCTGCAGTGTATCGGGCGGTGGGTACCTATGCCACTTGAACTTTTCGACCTGGATTCGAGACTAATCTTCGCCCAAAGATTACGTAGCACCACGCACGGATGCCCAAACAAAGCGGCAGTTATATATGCACCGCACGTAGTGAATAGTGTATTCGGGCTCGTCTAAAAATGTACTAAAAGCCGATTGAGAGCTCGCTGCGCGCAATGAACTCTAGGTACGAATCGTTTCGGGATGTGAGAGGTAGGAGAACGTAACGCAAACGAAAAACAATGAAATCAGAATTTGATTTCGTGAAGTACTGAAAAAATATAGTTTTCCCCCACGGGGAATTGAACCCCGGCCTCCCGAGTGAGAGTCGGAAATCCTAACCACTAGACCATAGGGGAGCTGCCACATCCGAAAATTGATCCGGTTCCGACCAATTTACAATATGTAGAAGTTTATAAATAGCACTTTTGGGTCACTTTGAATGAACGCAAATCTACCAGACAGAACAATGAATCCCCGAATATCTACCACATGTGTGACACTGGCAAACCAGCACTATAACGAAAGATGTTCACAACCATTGGGGATGTTCAAAAGACAGCAGATGCAATTTTATATTATTGATATACAATAAGTAGGATTTCGACCTCACTTTGAGGCTCAGCCTCACGTTATATGTCGGAAGGCACGCACTGAATACATTCGAGGACATGTTTAGTGAGAGAACAACTGTGATCGAAAGCCCAACTTTTAGTTTGCTGGAAACCTGCCCTCCACCTTCCACACCAAAGGAACTGGATTAGGGGCAACTGGTCCAAAGACCTCTAAGCTCATAGCAAGAATCGATATTGCGGAGAAGATAGCTATGGATCCGACTCCAACAGGCCGCCTGGATAAGAACTGCCCTTGCACATGCGAGGAACTGCTTGAGACTCAGGAATACAGTCACTCCGACGATTACCCCAGGACCCAAGATGAAAACCGTAGAGCGTTATCGGTACTGTGATGACGTATCATAGTACTTTTAAATATCACAAAAACCCGCAGCAGCGTTTATGTGTCCATCTACCTCGTCGCTTCATCTTGGCTATTGATGCTGACCGAGAGAGGCAGATATAGGTGGATTATCAACGTAAGGACGAGAGGAGTGTTTGCGTTGTTAAATTATTACTCCCAAGCACCAAAATCGAACTGTGTGTACATTTTGATATTGTGTCCAGTATTTCTCATGGCTGGAGGTTCTGGAAGTATTCGCAACAAAAGAATGTCTTCGCCCTCTTCTCTCTCAAATTCCTGCTCCGGAAGACAAGGGCATCTAGAGATAGCTAAGTTCATTCATACAGCCAATATCTCCTGATTGCCTGCCATATATCACGCATTGATGTGCATGAAATCACGAATCTTATCTCCAAAATCGATGACTGGCATGCGTCCACGTACGATAGATTTTGAATTATGTGAAATGGTGATCGCGCATCGTCCGATCCTGGATATTGCTGTTGAAGGTTATGAGGCATCCTACGGCTTCCAGTCCTAAGCAAAGGACTGTGGACAAAATGGATGTATGGAGGAATGAGGTACTTCAGATACTGTAGCCAGTACTTAACAGAAGACTGCACAAGACGCTGGCGACAGGTACCATCGTGAGGCTTTACGACATGATAAAATAGCAGCGGGCAGATTATCGCGAAAAGGAGACTACAGTGCCTCACTTAGGAGGAAAATTAGGGATCGTAACAGCGCGTCAGGAGTTTGCAGTTTGAGGTTACAGCGAGCGTAGTCCGGCACATACTTGGTAGCGTGCCTGATTTGTGATAAAAGGGCGTTTTTCGCTCGGCTGCTATGAAGCAAGGGCATGAGGAGGCTTGGGTGGAATGACATACCTAAAAAGTCATGTGGCCAGCAAAAACATAAAAAACTATCGTACGGGCGGACATAAAGGATTCTAATTTAGATGGGCCCGGCGGACTGGCATCCGGTCGGGATAAACTAAGAAGAGAGAGAGAAGGTTTCTCAGAACGTCACTTAGGCGGTCAAAGTATGGTGGCCTGGGGTGCGTTTGCGGGACGGAGGAAAAGCTCCTTCGCCGTCCGAGACAGCAGCCAGGACTGATTCAGTTGTCTAAAGACGTTGGAAAGGTACACGCTCCCGCTTGCTGACGAGCAGGTGCCAGCCACTTGGACTTTTATGCAGGATGGGGCCCCCTTCATTGTACATATGACGTCATAGAGCGGCTAAGGGACGAAGGACTATTCGTTCTAGACTGGTCAGCCTACTAACCAAGTGTGGACTCGATCGAGATTGAGTGGGGTATCACAGTAAGGTTCATCGACGCAGACCACCGACAGTTCGACGATGTAAGCACTATAACTGGTTCAATTTGCGACGCATGGGATTCTTTGCCTTCCTAAGTATTAATTTGCTTGAAAAACTGCATTCAGAAGCATTACGTGATGGTTCTACGGTTTTTGGGGCAGAAAAGAGACCACTAATTGCGAACTCAACGATTGTGAGAACTTACCGCCCACCTTGACACGCAAGTTGTCTTATACGTATTGCCATGCCTTTTGCATGGAAGGCACCATGACTGGTAATGGCCAGACTCTGGAGATCGGTGGCAATTTAGAAAGCTTCCACAGTCCCATAGGCCTTCAATCTACGCCCCCATTTTTCCTCGGTGCAAAGTGGTTATGCCAGTGGGTCAGAAATAATATGCGGGGTGTACTATCAGTAACACTGTACTGTGCGAGTCCGGCCGATCCCTTTTGACAAAATTTCTGATGTGCAGAGCCGTGGCCTCAGCATTCATACAATGTGGTGGCTTCCAGAAAAGCGCCCCGATGGAGCAGCTGCTTGCCCGCTTTACAGAATTCTGAACAACCCTCCGTAAAAGCCTATAAAATAACCGAAAACCAGGTGCTAAGATGTTTCATGTACCTGCGATGGGATTCATGCTACGACAGGGATCTAATAACACGCATACATTTCATCATGAATTAGTTCGGTGGGGGCCAGTTACAAGGTTGCGAGGTGTTTTCGTAGAACGAATTTCTACAGTCAAGTGAGATGCGATGACGGCATCCGGCACCATGCGCACTCCTCAGGGGAAGGTCATCAGTTGTCAGTGCAGAGAACCCGACATTCTCCTTAAATGTGATTCGTCTTCCGGAGCAAGCAAAAGCTAGCCACCCTGCCGCCACGTCAAAGGTACCTTTTCTGTGTCGTAGACCTGGTTCGCGTGAACAGTTGTCAGAGGTACCGGTCACGTGTGCATTGCTGGATCCTCAGGCACTCAACCAGCTGTTAACAGAGGAATGCGTCATTATAGTGTATTGAACTGTGGTTAAATCTACAGACGCTTTTAAATTGGAAGTGGTCTTTCGGTAGTGTCATTTCACTGTGGAGACGGCAAGAAGATGTAAATTTCTGTACGTCCTCAGAAGATTCTCGTGGTTTCTTCAAGATTTCTTCGAACTGACAGCCGCAAGAATTCCGCAGCTATGGGTGTCGCGGGTGCCGGGTTGGTGAACCCGAAGATTCGAACCTCCATCCATGGTGACAGTTGAGTAATTTATGCCCACTCTTCTACGGATGAGCAACCAGTGGAAATGCATACCGTCCTTGCGGGTCGACAAAAGGTATGTATGTATTATCGAAAAGCGAAATAAAAACCCGAAAGCCACCAGGCACAAAGCCAAACTACCGAGGGGCGTGTGACAAACTCCGCGTGGAGAGACGTAGAAGCTCGTCTGGAAAACTTGGGACCTTGCCGGTCGGCCGTCGCATCAAAATGAGACACTGTTCACCTCTCGCAGGAGATCGGGGGTAATGGCCATACAGTGCAACATTACCGCGGTAGAGGAGCTTCCAAGGCACTCGATCATCGACATACAGATTTCGTATGTGGATACGTGTAATAGAGGTGGCTCCGTGATTTCAATGTGCACGGCATTCCAGTCTCGAGCTACGGTGTGGTCGTGTAGCAGCTTTGAGGAACCAAAAGTTGCTGCTGTCCCGTGCAAGAGCCGGCAAAGGCTATGGTGACGACAAACACTAGTTTCGTATTGGATTGCTCGTGAATCAGACCTGTTTCTGTAACAGGTGATCTCCGACGAAGGTTATTTACTTCCTCATGCATCTGAATTTTCCCATTTCGTCACTATCCTCACGCTTCCGACCCGTTCCATAAAGTCTTACACGTAGAATACAGGACAGGTAGATGAATCCTCACGGGCATATCCGGATAATCGAAAATTCGTAAGATTCAGACATGATACCGAATTGTGTTACTGAGAGCAAGCTCAACGTGACTAGATTCTACCAAACTCTACGTACGGACGGTGATAGGGCTCAGACCTGAATTTCCGAGAATACGCAGCTATGATCTCGAGGAGATGGCACTTATTCTGTATAGTAGCGGTAGTCGAGATGATTTTGCGACCGTCCGTATCCGTGATGCTCCGTACACTACTCTAAGGAGTATGTTAGTGATGGGAACAAACGTTAGGAAGACGCCAGACACTACACCGCAAGTATGGAGACAGGCCGGGAACCACCAGGGAGCGTGTCTCTATAGTGCCCACGAAGGTTGACTCTGCTTATGAATATAGCTGAGAGTACTGTTTTAATGTCTGGAGAGAGTTGATTCTGCTGCATTTCATGTCTTTCATTTCTTCAGCGCCCTTCTCGCCTTGTTCTCTCCGGTCGAGAATCTGTGGGTAAGCAGAGTTCTCCGGCAAACTTATCTGGTCGACACGGCCCCCTGATTTCCTCATCTTCCTCATGGATTCCACGCCTATACGATTTCGATAGGCGGTCGTCTATGTTCCAGAAACGGATGCGGACGTCCACTGAGTGCAGTGCGGGGTCCAATACTACATGCTATCAACTACAACTTTTGCAGTTCGGAGTCTAGTTTTACTCCACCCAGACGACCGCAAGGTGCCCTTCCGGCTCTAGTATTACTATTCTCGGCCTTCCAACAATTCGGTGGTAGTGCGTAGTATTCCTAGTCACGGTACTGGAGTTCTCGGAAGTCTGGTCTAGTAGTACTAGCCGGTATACTACGGCCAGAGACATTTTAAGCTGGGGTTCCACCTCGTGGCGTCCTGCAACGTGTGGGAGCCCATTCTTTGTTTTACTGCACTGCGACTGCACTTTTAGCAGTTCCCAACGCAGTAATGCTGCCCTCTCCTGCGGATCAAACAACCTATACCGTCGATATTCCATCGTACTTCCGACGTCTAGGCTGTCTCCAACCATATTACATTTCCTGCGAAGCCTCCGTTGCAGTTTCTGTCAGGACACTCCACCGACACCACCGTTCGCTCATCCTCTCCACTGCCCACGACCCACACCCCCGGCCTCGCATCGCACAACACCCGTCTTTCCACTCTTCAACCACACCTTTTGTCCCACCCAGCCTCTGTTCCAGTTTGTACACCACAACCCACAATCACCCCAGTTCTCTCAGCCTCTCCACCTCCAACAACGTACTCTTCGGCATCGCACCATGCTCCCAATATTCTGCCATTCTTCGACGACACAACACATCCAAAGCAGCCTCCCTTCCGGTTTGTACCACCAGAACGCAGCCTAACCCTCGCTCCCTCGTCCCCTCCACCTCCGACTGTCCGCATCCCCCATACCGCTCCATACGAGTCATACTTCTCGACTTTGCAACCACCCCACACATCCCATACGGACTCTGTTCCAGTTCGTGCCGAGCTGCCCAACCATTACACCAACTCGCTCAGCTTCGCTATTTCCATAGACCCACATTCTCCGCATCATATTGCACATCGGATGTTCTGCAACCCCTCAACTACGTCGTAGAACGTGCCCAGCCCCCTTTCCAGTTAGCACCACCACGTCCCACCATCACCCGCATTCCCTCACCCTCTCCATCTCCGACGACCGACACTCCTCACATTAGATCCCACTCTATATACCTTGCCGCTCTCGAACCGCCACCTGCATTCCGCCCGACCTTCGTTCAGAGCCATTAATTGCTCGAGACAAGGCCGTGCTGCTCACCTGCGCAAGCCATCGTATTATACGGACAAAATAACTCTTCGCTGGGCAACTTTAGTCGACGTGAGGGTACCTGCGCACGTCTGCCGAGGTGGGCTTTCGGGTCACGGCGGTTTCAATATGTAATCTCTTCCCGATTCACTAGCAGCCTGACTGGCATCGCGAACTTTGTCAATGTGTCAAGGATTATATTATGGGTGGCAAGCACGAGGGCATGATCCGGGAAACCGGCATACGCGTAAACCACTTCTTTCGAGGATGCTTACAGGACTGTACGGACAAATCCACCACTCTACTTAGGCATAGAGCCTCCGTTTCTTTGCTCGCTTCACAAGATGCAGATATCACGGGTGCTGGTCGCCGATGTCAGTCTGATGAGTGCCGAAAACTTGTATTTTAACTGTATCGTGAGGCTCAAGCATAGCGTCTGTGTCCTTCCCATTGCGTTTGCATACTATGTCCTGCTCGGTGCACCGTCCCGTCACTATTCAACTATGTGGGAAACATTTTTACACATCTGGCCCATGGCAGATCTCGACCACTTGTTAAAAATTTGCAGTACGATGCTGAAGCCTACAGTCGGGTCGGCTTCGTTTCATACGAAGCAGCTCTCTTCCTAGCCCGTATGGCCACCTTCCCTTATAAAGACGACGTGAGCCCCGACGCAAACACTTCACACCGCCGCTGCTGTCGCCGTGCCACAAACGACGGCAGCAAAGCGACTGTTGGAGGACTGTTACGTCTAAACGATCTGACACGTATCACACGAATTGTAGAGACAAACTGAAGCGCGAGCCAACGTCAAAGAAGAGTTCGTAGACGCAGATTTCCTGGCATTTGGAAGCATGTACTTCATAAGTTCCAAGGGGTGCCACTGATGATAAAGAGAGCCATCTGCGCAAGTGCGAACACATGAGACGATGGGTTCCCGAATTGTCATTGACAAAACAACATCCATCTGATCACGTACTTTCAGTAGGACAAAGGCCAGCCCCTGTTATTTGGTACACCCAGGCCATCTCTATCCCTTCTTACTTTTGACCTCTAAGAAGCGCATCTGTATAACCGCTCTTTGACGTCGACTCGCGCTTTAATTTGTTTTCATGCTTTGTAGGATAGTTTCACGGGCTGCTTACAGCAAAACTTCTGCGCGTCTTGGTTTGCAGCAGCACTTTCAACAGGGCTACTGCAAAGCTGGAGTTGAATATTGGCGTCTATTTTCCTGTCTTCAATCTAAGGAAGGGTGGCCGTACAGCGTAGGAATAAAGCGGCTCCGTACTGGGCAATGCGGACTCGGCTATAGCCCTAAGCCTGGAGCTGCACTTAGCAATAGTTCGTCGTGAATCACTCATATTCACACATATGAATTCGTGCCAGCATCGTTTATCAGGGATGGTACGACGCACAAAACGTATTCTACTTCGCAAGCATACCGAAACGAACGGAAGAGCGATATTTGAGCCTCGCGATACAGTCACAAGCCATAGTTACAGCACGCACTGAGCTCGTACGATCCACCAGCATTCATAAAATCTGCCACATTGTACCCAAGTAGCAAGATAATCGTCCTGTGCGTTTCACGATACTGGCAAAAATCTTTCTACAGTCAGCGCGTAGTTTTGTAATTTAAGTTCTGCCATATAACGTCGGCACGAATCCGGGTAACTCAGCGTAGCTTTACATCCCTTCGTATAATTTTCAACTCTCCCGAACCGCAGCTTGCGCATATGGAGCGGAGCAGCCTTCAATGCACAGGATCGCTGTACGTCCCTGGGGAGTTAGGATGATAGAAGGTCGAAGGCACGCTTATCCGTGAGGCAGCTCGTAGGTCATCGTGCGGCATTGAGGTACAAAAGATGAGATTCGAAAGTGTACTGAACTGCACAATTTGGAGCACGAGCTGGATGTTTCACCAGGGAAAGAACTGCGGGCAGTGATTGCGGGTATTCCTTAAACGTTGCAGTTCCGAATGGTTTCTTTGCGGAAGTCGGTGCCCATACGAAACCTGCAGTACTACACGAAATCCGGGCTTTGGAATGCCACAGACCGCCGCTTCCCATGGTATACCGCACGTACAATATGATCGGAAGGGCTACTACGCTACTGCACCAAATGAACATCCACATCCATTCCCAGAAACACTGATAATATCTAAGAGATTTCTTCTCTACGAGGAAGCTATACTGCCATGCGGCTTCAGCGAGTTCCAGACGGAACCCCCTTTCGTAGCTGGTTGAAATAGGCGATGTAGGACGACTATCGCGAAACTATTGAATGCATTGAGCAAAAGGCCAACGAGTGGAATCTTCTTCGAACTATTAAGTACGCCTTCCAGGTCTCACGAACTGCGCGTATTCACTTCGCCTTCGTGCCCCTTCTTATGGATGGAAATATATTCAGCCTAAAAATTATGCCGTGCAAGAACGAGTAACGTCGGATGGAGATCTTCCCGGGGTCCTTCAGTCCACCCCATTCTATCAGCCTGGGAAAAAGGGTGTGAGAAAAAACCCACGAATCTGAAGTCGGTTACTTCAATCTCCATCGAGCTCCGAACCTCGTGTCAGGGCATCCGTATTGTTGTTATCGCTTCGGTTTCGTCAGTTGTGTTTGTATGAAGCCCTGCTCCCATCGGCCGCCATATCTGCGGCATCCATAAGACAGATAGTTCTGGCGTAGATGCTCGAAGGCCAGACCTTCCTAAATGCATCCGCAGAATTGGACGTACCCACGCTCAAACAGTTGCGCTCTAGAATGTTTGAGGGAACCGCTGCTCCACCCTTCACTAACCAGGTTTCGAGAAGGTGAGCTAGGTGATATTGTTAAGGACAGAAATGTAGAGATGTTGTAAGCAGTGAAGCGCACCACATCTCCGTGCCCAAGCTATAACCATACCGGACCGAAATCCCGCCATCTGTAATCCTTCCTGAGGTTCTGCCTACTGTTTTGCAGTGTTCTCCATTGTGCCAATCTCCAAGCGTTGTGTGCTTTCTTCACAGGGTTCACCTAAATGCCCTCAGAACGGCGCCCACATGGACCGAGGTGGGCGGTAAATCTTTCTGCTCCCCAATCCAGTGATTGCATCTCCTCGACGATTGAAAAGTATTATTTTGTGCCCCTTCGTTCTGACATATCATCTATATTTGCAAACGTGTTGTCAGGATACCGTCTTGAGGTCCATACCGAACGGAACAAGATTTCTGAGGGTATGATTCCTCGGCTTCGGTCAAATAGCGGTGACCGCTACCGGTATTGAGAGACGCAAGCAAAAATAGAGAGAAATAGGCTTGAGGAGGGATGAATTTACATCGAGAATGGTTTTGTCAAGTTTGACATCTCTATCGGAACTCTGAAGTCTACAAGGATGAATTCGGACATGCCGCATCATTCTTCAGCATGAACATGGCGTTGCAAGCAGTTTTCCAAAGCAGCATACGACTGATGCACAACATGAGTACGACGCAGTAAAATCGTTTGAGATGCTTCGAAGTAGGTTTGCTATCTCAGCCCTTGACATAGTGTTTCATGTCCGTAGTCGTGTTAACGATCACTCTTGAATGAGACGATAGAGCAAATATCTGCTCAATCCCCAGGAGATCTCAGCTCTGAGGCCGGCCACCAAGCTAGAACGAGTTCTCTTCTGGAAAGAAATTAGAGTAACCATGCCTGAACACCTTGGTTTGAGAGTAGTCAATCAGGTACTCCGACAACAACTATATCACTTCGAAAGAGGCACTCGTCTAGACTGACTGGACAAGTCTATTCCATAATATTGACGGCAGCACAATTTCAAAAATTCTGAGCTTTTCATTGCATCAGTCTGATCATGGTTTGGTATGCCATGCAGTCCCAATCGTTTGTCAACTTGTCAGTTGAGAGACACTGCGCACAGTCTTCCGTCACCCACTTGCCAGGTACTAGTTGCTTGCTCTTCTTGACGATCGTCTCGCAGCCACCAATGTCATCTCGCGATCCCACCACGGTCATTTACAGTCTTTTGAGGCATATACGGCGTCTCTAAGCTACAGCGCAATACTTTGGATGTGAGTGATTCATGTCATGTGTATAAACAGAATAATCCAAGGTACTGAAACTTTGCGTGTTGACGCAGGAATGTAACGATATTTTTGCGGCGAAGGGCAATCAGTCCTAAGACAATACTGCGCTTCAAAGGCTGATCTCATGAGGGAAGACGCCTGTTTCTATCATGCATATTTCGTGCTGTAGAATTCACATGGCATGGGTGGAGATGATCTCGAGCACGAAGTTAAAGTGGAGAGTTTGAGACTGGTAGCGGTATTTGCAAAGGGCTCGGCTGCACAATCATTCTTGATACTAGCGGGTCTCAAAAGCCTTTATGCTGGTATGAACCGGTATTGAAGCCAGTTCCCCTGGCCCCAGATACAGGATTAGTATTGGATCAGAAAGCTGTCTAACCTGGCGTCCACGGTGGCAGGCCCTGCAAATCATCAATTGGGCGCTGCAATTTCCAAGAAAAGCTTTCATGGTGACAAGTCTTACAACTGCGGTAGTCATGAAATCCTCGTCTATCACTCCAAAAGTATCCACTTCCACTGATATGCGCTGTGGCTGGAGTCAAGCTAATACCCGTTGTGTAACCCTGCCCTGTCGACTACATATACTGTCGTTCACGTTTTTACATATACGTCCCTCTCTACATATCATTAGGTTGTTCAACGCGAAATGATGGTGGAGGCCGATATTCGGCCAGCTTAGCGAGTACTCCGAAAAAAATGCACACAGAAGTAGGTCCGGCCTGGCTATCCCTGCCAAAGCCACAAAATGCAGGTCGTAGAGACGCACCACATCGCCTTCGACTATCCCGAACATGTTCACTGCAGCGTGTTCTTGATACTTTGTTCAATATTTCAATCGCACCAACTTCCTACAAACAGTAAGTACCGGAAATAGACTGATCTGTAAAGTATCTATACATCAACTGGCGGGTCTCTTGGTCTGACGGCCGACATCTTTGGTGCTGCTGCTTATTGGCTAGACCGAACCTCTGCAGTCATACTGAAACACCTGCTTCGAGAGTCTCACGTTCTACCCGACTCTGCATTCTTCTTCTCAAATGAGCACCAGTCGGACCGGGTCTTTTGAACGTGCAGTGACTACTACTACTATGAGACCACCAGAGTGACTAGTCTGGGGGTTCAACAGGATGCCTGGACGACCAAATCGATGGACGGTATCGGTAGAAAAAACACTAGCCACTTTTTTCTCCTTTGAGGTCGTTCATGACCCAGTTGAATGACGAGCTACTAGTCTCACCTTTTGAAACATCTGGAAAGACGTTTCTGATCGGTACTACCTTCCAATATCTTTATATTGTACTGCAGTCAGCCATATGTGTGCATTCGGTATCCTCAAAAGGCCGGATTCTGAACTTAGAATATTACGCTCATAGGTTGCCCAGTTCTGACCGTCGCTCGTAAGATTAACGTAGATATTCACAGTCCAGCGAGACTCTCATCTCAGACAAGCTCGCAGACATGAGCTGCTCTGGTCATGTCACAGGGATGATACGCGGTTCTTTGCTAGTCGGCGAAAGCTTGCCCGGCGAGTCGTTGGAATACAATCTCCTTTGAGGTGGGTTGGAAGACAACTGATACCTTTTCCTTCACGTCTCTGGAGCTGTTCTAAGTTCGGACACAGAGCTGGCCTAGAAAGATACCAGCGAATGCCATTCGAAGGAACATCCCGTTTAAAAGGATTCGAATCGACGTACGTAAAGTTGTTTTACTACTTGTACAGAATCGACATGAGTCGCGTGACAGGAAGGCTGGGATTCCTGGCAGCGATATTTAGAGGTTTTCAGGACCTCGTATCACTGTAATCGTTCGCATGAAGACTGCTTCTGACCACTCTCTGTGCGAGTTACGTGCAGATCTCTATGAGACGACTGGTCATTGGCTCTACATCTACTTTCCCAATAGCTTGTACCGGGCGATTTGTGATGAAAAAGGTACCGTTCTCCTGAAGGAAAGCAGTACAGGCTTCCGGAGCTGCGGATATGCCTCGATTTAATTCTTCTACTCGTATAGTTGTCTGCGGTGCTCTCCGATGTGCAGAGACGTTTGCTGTTTCGCTTGGTTCGTTGATCGCCGTTGCGGATACTGAGATGTGGCCAGTACGTCCCGTTCTGGCCTCTATACTCACCGTCCAAATAGATGCCATCTCGGCAGCTCCCGAGAGCACCACTCTGGATGCCTCGTATGCTGTAGCTGCCTAGCTTCGCGCCCTCTACTCTTATGCTAGAATCCTCTCGGCGCTTTGCATCACTTCGTTCTCTCGGTAGGGGATCTGAGAAAGTAGTGTACAGAACGTTGCTGCAGAGCAAATTCTGTGCCAAGACACGATGTTTATAGGATGTGTCCTGATTGCGAAAAGTCACATCGGGCTGCAGTTTTTCGTCACCACAGTGAAATACGACACCCGCTCATCTCCTGAGCCGTCAAACTTTTGTCGGAAGACAGACAGTCTTGAAGCCGGTCCCAGAACAACTTTTGGAGATACAAATATAGGCCCCTACAATGATCTGTGGGACCAATCCTGCCCTCCGAACGCCCACATTGTCTCACAACCTCTCCAAAGTTGCATTCTCATCTGGCTATCTTCTATATCAGTTGCAGCGCTCGGATGGGTAGTCGGCGTCAGCTAATCTTTGAACCTATCGTCTTTTTAATTGGTGCGGGAGCGCTTGAAGACACGCAGGAGCAAACGGATGTGAGGCATGTATATCTTCAGTCCTAATTTTACGTGGCGAGCATTTTGGTCAGACTCTATAACCCACTTCCTGCCCCAGATGACGACATTTGTATGCTGAATGGGGATATCCCAGTAGATATGCTTGCGTAGTACTTATGGCTGTGAGCACAAGTCTCGAACGGTAATCTAAATCTTGGCAATCCGCATGGAAAAACTGTGCGGAGAACTCGTCAAGAACGACGAGCACACTTTCGTGACGCTCAAGTAGAATTCACCTAGACATATTTCTGAAACTATACTCGAAATCTGGGCCAGAGTTGTCGTCCCATATGTACCCGACATACCAGTATAGTGCGCTGCGAAAAGTCGGACGCCGACAACTGGCTGACTTACTCTATCACCCCTGGTAAATATTGATTATTATGCACTGCTCACATTCAATCTGCAATAGAGATTCAAGCCGTCCGCAGACCTCGAGAGTCAGTACTCGACTCGTGCGATTGAGATAGATATTCACGTGTAGAACATAACTTGAATATGCGGCCATGCGTTCTTATACATGAATCTCCGACAAATGGTATTGGTTCTCCCTCAAACCAGTTAGCTGCGCTCTCCTTGACGTCCCGAGAATCCTCTTCTGCCTGAAACTAGGGTTTGCGGCTTGTAGTCAAATTATGGCTACAGGGATGTTGAAAGCAAAACTATAACTCGACTGGTGTCTGTACGGTCTGGCGGGTACTGGGCAGAGCTTTAAATCATGGTGTGGTGGTAAGTTCTGTAGTCCTGCTCCCCAGAACTACTAGTTTGAGAAACCAATCATCCAGTCGTACCAATGTACCACTTATTACACCCATTTCAATCCAGTTCTTATAATCAGTGCCGTGCCCGCAGATGACAGACAGGACCGTACTTGATCCTAGATCCTTCGCAAAGGTCGCCCGGTATATTATAAAGCTGCCCCACACAAATTTAGCGGCTAACTCAGGGAGATACGACAACTGGTTCTACCGATCCCAAGACTTGACCTCATCTTGGCTATGCTCGACTTGTCCCGTCGGTTCGTGTTTGCCAGTCAGTCTAACCACCATACTCCCTTTCACGTCGATTCTGAGCCACTCTCCAATCGTACTTTTATCCTATATCAGATCGTGGAGCTCTGCCTGTGCCGACAGTTTGAAATTCCCCGAGACGACGTCACGGCGGGGGTCTCCTCACATCCTCAAGCATATCTGGCAATATTCTTTCTATCCGTTTTCCGTCGGTATTCTCATGCTATCCGACCAACATTGGTTGCATAGATGCACTCCTAGTTGCCGTGACAGACTCGCACGAGCCCCATAGTTCGTAGTGCATCGGTTTCGGCAATATGGCTCGGCCAGACTGGATGTGCGCTCAAAGATTAAAATCACGGAGGTGCAGATCTTGAGTGAGATGCTGGAAACAGAAATGCTTCGAGCTAACGGCCATTGAGCAGTCCCGCGAGCAAATTGTGGCACCTTCAAATGTTTGTTATGATAGGATTTCATAGACGGACGGCGACGGTATATTCGAAGGGGTCTGTCTCTAACGAGCCAACATGCTACTACATATAGCTCTGGGTCAATAGGGACATTACGGGTGATTCATTGTCTGAAAACTGCGATTACTTGTGTGGTCGAAAAATATTACTCATATGCCGGTGACCGCCCTGCGGAAGAATTCGTCGTTCTACAGCAACCACTATATTTAGGTTTCCCGTGATACAACTATCAGGAGAGAACCATGTCACAACGAGACAGAACCTACTGCACTCATCTTGTATCCCAGCGCATGAAAAGTACTCCAACTACAAAAAAAGACATATACCATTGCCTTCCCGCCGGAAGATGTGGCCAGATTACGGTCGTGGCATTTCCTCGCCACTCTCACCCATCACAGCCTGTACTTTCAGTTAGACGTACGATTGCAATCATTTAACTTTTTGCCATTTTCCAGCCACGCGCCTTCTTTTGTATTCGCTGCAGAAGTACTGAACTATTTAACATGCTGCACTTCACTATTTTCAAATACTATCGTGATTCTTCTCTTCTCTGAACAGTTTAATCACCTTCATTGTCGTCAAATACACTCAACTTAGTATTACAAATGTGGCCACCAGATTCAGTCTCGTTTGTGGAAAGGGACTGGTCCTGGTGAGTAATCTGTGCTCATATGTACCCCTGCAGTGTAGAGCGAAAACCCTCACACCGCTTGGGTCACTGAAGTAGCCCTCTCCATTCCATCATTAACGTCGCAAAGTTTGTCAAAATGTACTTCAGTACCTCTCAAACCTTACAGCTCACGAATCCTTGATCTCAGCTAGGTTTTCACCCAAGATACCTTCCCTGGGCGTCTTGTATCTCACTACCGCGTAGAAATATATGAGAACTTGAGCCCTTGCAGGTCTAGAAGACTACATTCATTTCTCCCTGTGAGGAAACTACGCAGGTCAATCATGATGACGACTAGTCCCAAACGAACGAGCTAGTCAATCAAGTCTCTAGTTAGTCGAGCTACGTCAGACACCAATCTGGAAACCTACTTGGGCATCAACGAGCCAATGTCCCATTCTGGGTCTATGACGAGCAGTTGTAACCTTATACGCAGCCCTTACTGATAAGAGCCTGTAACTTCTTCGCATCGTCGTGGTCGCAGTTTATATATTTAAAGACCTACAGAAGACAACCTGTGCAACGCTTTACTCGCCTTGTACGTGTATGGGCCCCATACCGATTTGTAACATACACTGCTATCCTCAAGCGGTCCATGAAGTACCGTTCTAGTTGTCAGTGGGGACTGCCACAAGACACGTATCACCCGGCACCAAACCATTCCCACTTCCAGGCCCAGGCTGAATGAGTTACTGTCTTACTCGTTTATCATTCATTTCAAGAATCGTAATGTAGACTACTCTTGTGCTGGTTACTGATATGCCCAAGTACGAACCTAATCACATAAATCGTGCCATAGAGCATAGCTCTAGAGGGTCATCGGCCAAACTTTCTACAGAGAAGTGTGCTGATTGTGTTCCGATGTCCGACTGAATGGATTCTTATGTCGATTCCAGACAAAGTAGGTGCTGGCCACCGAGTATACACTAATTCGTTTGAGTTCCAAATTCGCTCCATGCACCACTTGGACTCACTCGTCTTGTCGCTTTGTGCTCTCCTCTGTTGCATCACAGTTCGCGAAAACCCCGGCATGTGGATCATCATGAAGAATCCAGCGAGTCTCTGCTATCTCATGCAAGTTAGCGTTACGTTTCCGCTCATCATTTCGTTTCTTTGGTCATTTCCTTTCTCTCACCATGTTTCTCGGATCCGAGACTTCTTAGTTAATCTCCTGTATGGATCACGAGGCTGATTCGTCGTACCCCCCTGATCTATCCACAGGGGGCTCTAGCTAGTACGGGTCCGACCCCGGCACGAGAGTGCGAAGTACTCGTATACATATTTCTTCAATTCTACTTTGTCCAATCCATGATGTTCAGAACTCCCTCTCTATCGCCAAGTCTCGCGTACGACAATTAATCACAGATTCATCTTCAAGTTTATACGCCATGTCCTCACTAAGCCCATTAGATCGACGACCGGGACTCACCCTTGCTTTCAGACATTAGCACAGTGGATTCTAATGCAAATTCTTTAGCCTACGTCGTAATTCATTGCAGTTTTCTTGTTCTTTGATAGTTCCCTATCTTCCCCCAATGTATCCGTGAAAGGCGAAGGGGACAATTCTAAATATTATTACGTCCAGCGTTTTACCAGTGGTCTTACATACAAATACTATGTATCTATATGCGTACATAACCGCATGCCAGCCCAGGTCTGTCTCAATCGCTGATACAAAACAACAAAAGTTTTTTTCCTTCTCCCTTTCACACCATTCCACAAACCCATCGATTTGGGGACGGCCAGGACTCGAATACATTTGTTTTGTTCTTACTATTACGTGCAAAATATAGATAACTTTCCACATGAACGTTTCTGGCTAGTCACTCACTAGATGCCCCAGTAGTCCGAGACTCGAAATCCGTTCATCTAATATCAACATTTGTACGGTCTCCGCTTTTTTGTCTTTTACGAATATGGGGGTGGAGTGTGTGCATCATGTAGAAAGAATTCCAATAGACACGGCCTTTACGTTTCCATTCCTCAACCGTGGAGACAGTTCTGTCAAATCAACTCCCACCCATTGTGGTCGTCGGCGAGGGTGCCATGTCTTTATACTACCTTGTTCACCTGCACGAGTCAAGCTCCATACTGAGTAATGCGTGCATCCACCTACTTTCCACGATAATGTTCCCCGCAAATGCGCCGGATTCCTAACAATACCAACGTCACCACACTGTTCAGACCCCCCAGCCACAAGCCGCCCACATTCTGACCGGGCTCCTAGGGACGACGCTCTTCACAATACTACGGCCGATCGGCGTCATTGTCCGGTCCTCACCGGCTTTATAGTCCTTGTGGGCCCGGATGGCTTTGTCTCCATACCCTAGCTGTCTGCACTGTTCTCTTCTGAGTCCTGTAGTTGACAGGGGGTCCCGTTCTTCCGAGATATGAGATGAACTATTTCGAAGCTGTTCGCGTAGAGCCTCATCACACCCGATTCTTCACTTCATATATACAGTACCACGATTTTGTCACCAAAGACATGCTCGACACCAGATTTATAGTCCTAAATGACTTACATCCAGACTGCAGTTCGTTCTCGGAACACTTGGACAGACATTACCTATTTCACGCGCACGCGGGCTGTGATCACAGCGAAGCTAGGGCCACTTCTGAGACGGTAGTGCCATTCTGTCAGAGCATGCTCAGCTGCAGGGATATCCCTCTCATTGATAGTATGTCTTCTCCTGTCCCTTTTATTTTCCGAGTTTTTGATGCCACAGACCTGCAAGATTCATACTTCTTCGTGTCATAAGAGCCCCTCTAGCGTCTTAATCGCTGCCGCCCATCATGACGGTATTTTCTATTCGGACATGTGGTGTGAACAGGGCTTCAAGCTGCCGAAACGCGTTCTTCAGGGCATTCCGTGCTTGTACCTGGTAATCACGCCTTCCGTCGCCCCATTCCACCGACACAAAGACTTAGAACCTTCTGGATCACTTTTCATTGATCAGTGAACCTTTCAACACATCGTGTAAGACCGTTTTGAGCGTTCCGCAATGTTGTAGATTGAAAGAGTAAACTAAGTAGCCAAACCGGGAAACTTGCGTAGCTCAGACAAACTGTCTGGCTCTGCCAATTCCTACTTTTTATCCATATGATAAGCAGTTGTTTCAGGACCGTCATGGGATACTCTACGTGCTACGAGTTCTACATTTCTCACAACATCGAGTTGTCATTTTTGCAATATTGACTTCACAACAGCTATTTCAGCTCAGCAACGTACACTGTTTAGATCTTCTGTCTATTGCACTTCACCCAGAACTCGACCACTCCCGTTATGGACGGGAGCTTACACCTTTGGACTGTTCTATTCCCAAACAACAGTACTGCCAATTGGATGAAAAACAGCAGAGCTATCGTCTACCCCTTGTGGAAGTCTCTTGTCCTATGATTATCTGGCAACGGCTCAAACTGCTGTTAGGGCTTTTGACTTTTTGTCCAGCAGACCTTCAAAGTGCCTAACCTTCAAATCGAACTTTGTAAGTATATTTTTCTGTGCGAAAGACTCCAAGGTCTCCGTCGCACCTTTCATAGGATTCCAGTCTTTCTCGGCCGTACAATTCAGCCCTGTGAACTCTGTCTTGCTTAGCAAAGCACCATATTCCTTCTTGATAGATACGTTTTCAGTTGCCTACAGATACTCTCTCGATTCAGTGGTGTCAGCTTTGAGCCTATTTTCTGTCATATTGATATCTGACTTTTGCTCCAATGTGGATTATCTCCGAATGAGTCGCGCGACTGGTTCTGCTTCTGTCTTTAGCCTGGTGATGTATTTAAAATTCTCGGCTACTCTAATTCCTTTAAAATTGTTTCTGTATCGCCATACGAGCTCTTTCTCTTGAGACCCCCAAATGGCATGCCGTTGACATCTGCAAAACTCATGATTTAATTATTGTGTACATTCTCATTGTCCTCAATGATTTTGGAATCTTTTTCTCAACAGGCTCACTCTTGAGCGCTCGTGCATCCACAACTGGTCATTCAATCAACCATTATTCTAACTCCGCAATCGTTAGGACTTAGATTCTGCTCCATTTCTCACAAACACTCTCTCCCCATTAGTGCACTGTTCGGTAAGTAACCCACAACTCGTCCTGTCTCGCCTTACAGATGTCAGCCTGTACTGAAGGAGATGGATTCTTTTCCAATCACACGAAGTGCTGTTCCACTTTCATCTTCACCTCTGGTCCTATTTTCGATAAAACTGTTACTCATTCTTTCGTACGGAGTACCAGCCATCTGCGTAGAAACAGCAACTGTACAGAGTACAGTAGGAAGACTAATCTTCCCACCGTTAGCTACCTTCACTATAATAACGACGGCATATTTCTTTAGTTCCAGAATTAACTCATCATTACTTCCATACTCACTGTATCAACACACTCGCTGCACGGGCGGACACTCAGCCTTGATTCCTTTCTCGGGAGTTTACCTTGTAAGTTGGGGCTGAGGAGTATCATTTCCAAGATTTTCTGGCTAGGTTACCGGACAAGTTTCGGTTTGTTCTTATGTAGATAAAATCATGCGAAGTGATCCGTCCGCACGCAGTTAAATTATTCGAGACTAACTCAATATCCGCTCGGGCATCTTCTAAAATGACCGCTGATCCTTCCTCTGGCAACCCTATTTCCTTGTACTTCTTGTCGTTCTTGAGCTTTTTGTACCGACTCAAATCCTCGCTCTGGAGTGTCGGCCATATTTGCGATACCCGCCCCTAAATCGCCGTATATTCCCGCAGGTCTACACCCTGCAGACTTTACACTTTACAGTAGCCATTGTGAAAAAGTTGCTTGAAGTAGATCTCGGCCTAGCCCGAGTAATTTTCCCAGAACTGTAACACGCTCTTCAAAGTCTGTCGCGGATTCCTTTTGTTGGCCATAGCGGAGCTGAAGAGAACTAGAGTGGTGCGCTTTCTGTCCAACCTTATGGAAAGTTTTCTCAAGACCACCTAGGAATTTCGAGGCGCTTAAATTAGAGAACCCGTTAGTCAACATTTGTTGCACGTTTAGTGCGGCTCTATTAAACGCAATCATTGAAAATCCCTTCTCGAGATTATCCTGCGGAGCGAATGTCTTGTGTAGACGCTCAGAACGCTTCCATCCCGAACGGAAGTCGAAGTCGGCAGTAGTAGGGGCCTTCTTTATCACCAGCTTGTTCTGCCATTTAACAGTGGTGTTGACAGCCTATCAGTTTCCTTATCGCGATTCTGTACTGAAATTGCGTCACCGGGATCCTCAATGTTTCTCACGCTGGCTGGAGAGTGTACAGGTATCAGATCGATTCCCGTAATCCTGACACTATCTGCTGAAAAGGCAACATTTTCTGTTGACAACTTTTCTAGCAAAGTCTTCAGATGCAGCATATTGTTATTTCGAGAAACACTGCAGTTCAGATCTTCTACGTTGCTGGGGCTCTCGTGATAAGCTTCGAAAACGGCCTCTGTGCGCACACCAGCCTCGTCGCGTATCTTGTGGAACTCTTTCAATAGCAAAGAGATACTCTTGCTCTGTACGTGTATACCTTAACCTTGATTCTTCACCTTAGGATTGAGAGCATCGATCTTCCTCGACACCTCTGTTATCTTCTATCCATGCTCCTCAGAATTGTTACTGGCAAGATCACAGTAGTAAGCTCTGTTCTCTTCACGTATTCCCAGTTGCGTGGTAACATCGTTCAAATTACTTTGAAGATCTTTGGTGTCTCCCTCGACTTCATCGTACGCATTAGTGTATCATTGCAATGTGTTCTGAATATTAGTACTTCTCGCCACATAGTTCACCACTTCATTTCTCTCGTCTTCTCATAAATGTCTGCGGTCCATCGTACACTGTTTACTTTTATAATTTCCTCGCCCGTACTTCACCACTCTCTCTATCAGAACGATCGGGGACAATCCGCCGGTTGCCATAAGTTCCAGTACATTGACACTGACGCCTCCCGACTGAGCATCAAACTTCCTTTTGATCTCAACTTCACATGCACTGTACCAAGACTCCTATCTCGATACACGGTGTCTTTTTCAGTGTCGAAGCCCCAGTGTTACAATTTAGTGTAACCGCTACGGACTTTGACAATGATGACAGTCTATAGCTTCCTCGCCGCGTGGTGGGTGTAGCTTATATACCTAAAGAGCTAAACAACCCAACCTGCGCACCGCTTTTAGTCACACTGTACTTCCTTGGTCCCAGTACCGTTTTCTAAGCTTGACTGCTACCCCTAAGTGGTCCCTTAAGTACCGTTCTATTTGGCAGTGGGGACTGACACGAAACACATTTCACCAGGCACCGAACCATTCCCACTGCCACAGCTCAGGCTAAATGCTTAGCTATCATGCGCAGTTGTCAATCAATTCAAGAATCGTAATGTAGACTACTCTTGTGCTGGTTACAGACGTGCCCCAAGTACCAACCTATTCACATGAATCGTACTGTAGAGTATAGCTGTACGGGGCCATGGGCCAATCTTTCTACAGGTAAGTGTGCTGATTGTGTTCTAATTTCCAACTGAATGGTTTGTCGTGTTGATTCCGAATAACGTAGGTTCTATTCATCAGGTATGAAACAATCAGTCTGAACTCCAAAATTGCTCCGTGCAACACAGTGCTCCTGATGAGCACCTCTAAAGCTTTTAGATCAGCCTGGTAGCATAAAACCTGTAAGGGACTCTATTTGCTACTGGTGAGAACTTGGTGGGAAAACCGGCAAAGAAATATCCGGAAATGTTGACATAGCAGCGTTTTCGATATTCTCGTAGATACACTCGGAAAGTCAAGAGAGTGTCGTAACGTCCACGCTGTGTTCATCACACAGGTCCATCTCCCTTTCTCAAGGACGATGCTTACGCCGATACATCGGTAACGATGTGTTCTTTCCTACCGGCTCGCACATTGAAAGGAATAAGGAAGCCGGGAAGGATTTTGACATTCCAACGAGGGGTGCCACTCGTGAACCCCTTGGCTCTGGATGACTCCAAGATACTGCAAGTTGAGCCGAAAGGTGATGCCGTACTTTCCCACCCACATTTTTTAGACTGCAAAAGTGCGTGTCAAAACAGACAAACAGACAAACTAATTGTGGAGGCGGTTGCTGTGGGCTGTCAGCCTGTTGATGCTCAAGATTGTTGTGAAACTGCGGCAACGAGAACTGAGTGTGGATTAAGTTACATTCACATTGGTTGGACTGCGACAACATCTGCAGGATTGAACTATTGCGACATTCACCCGGAGTGCAAAATGAGACAGTAAGGAATGCCCATCATTACAATTCTATTGGAGAAGGGTAGGTAGAGAAGCAAGCACCAAGGGACGTTCTTGCCAACCATGTACAGTACGGTTGCCGTGTTCTCTAAAAGCGTGACGTGGGCGCGAGATGAAGGGGAGGGGGCAGAATGCATTGTTGCCAGCTGTGTACTATGATGCTATTGGTGACTTTGAAACATGCATTGTTGGGAGAAAGCGTAATTTGAGGTCGTGTTGGTGGTAGTTAGTTCTGTACTTTTTGTACACCTCATCACAATCTTCCACACATTTCGAAGGAACAGTATTCAAAGCATTTGCCCAGGTCGACTCGCATCCCGTATCACTAGGGAAAGATTACGGACTGTTTAGGGTAAAGCTGCATACACGCAAAGAGATCGCTTTCTCTCCCGGCTCCTCACTAAACATACAACCCTTTCTTCTTCCCTTCCCTCCCCTTCCCTCCCCTTCCCTCCCCTTCCCTCACTCGAATACACAGGAGTATCTCCGAATCCCGTCTACCCCTGCTCCCAAGTCCCCAAGTACATGGCTTTGTTTCCGCCTCCTCTCCTCCCTGTACCACCTCGTCTACGATGGCCGACCACGGCGATCCTCTCGGCGGGCCAGGCGACTTTGCTGCCTCCGTGGTTTCTCTCCCCACGGTCCTCGCCCTCTTTGCCGTCTTCTTCTCGGCAATGCAAGGCATGCTAGCTCTCGAGTCCGCTGACCCATGCCGTCTCTCTGTGCGCAAGATGAACATCCTGCTCGGTCTGGAAGCCGCAGAGATCATCGTCAGTGTTACTGCAGAGCTCCTCTCCTTCTTCGAGCTCCGCACCGCCTTCCGCACCCGCCTCACCTGGCTCCAATGGGTCCCCTCGTGTCTACTTGCCGCGGGCCTTTTGGAGACGTTTGTCAACCTGTATTTCACGCTCGCAGTACTCACGAAGAACCGTGTCAACTGGATGCCCTTCTCGGCCGCAGGGGGAGAGAATAAATGGTGGGAGATACTCCCGTTCTTGCTCACGTTTGCCTTGTCTGCCTGTCTCATGGGTTGGCGACTGCGTTGGTGGTGGCAAGGCAACGGAATGGCCGAGGCGATAGGCGTTGCCGCTTCTCAGAAGGAGGTTGCGTTGAGGCGTGGTCCTGTTGGGTTTGCAGTGGGATGGACAGTTGGGGTGAGTGGCCTGGTGTTCCTGATCATTCTGCTATCCGACTGCGCAGACGATGGGGCGAGTTACATTGCCGGGCTGCGGTACTTGTGGCATCCTGACGAGTGGTTGCCGACGCAGCACGGCGACATCAAAATCTGGTACCGGCGCGCGAGCGGGGCGGAGGTGTTGCAACAGTACGTGTCGACGGCCGTATTGGATGCGAGCGTGGTGCTGCCTGCGACGGGGCGCGAGATGCACACAGAGCTGGGGAAACGGCCGCTGCATTGTGGGAATGCAATCATGGGGGGAGATCAGGAGCTGGTGTATGGGGAGGACCGCAGGGTGTCGAGGTTGCACTTTGTGATTTTGTTGGCGGAGCATTTCGTGGTACTGCCGTTGCTCTTTTTGTTGGTGGTGGTGGTGGTGCGGCTGCATGAGACACTGGATAAGGAGACGTTCAATGCGATCCGGCAGTTGGCGGAGAATGCAATTATCTTGGCGTTCCTGGAGATTGCCGTCGGGGTGAAGAATATAATCTGGAGTACGTGTGGGATCTCAAAGGAGGAGCGCAGGGTGGCATCGAAGGAGGAGAGGCTCGAGTCGTTGAAAGCGTTCTATCTGTATCACACGGAAGCAGGGGGTGGAGGAGGGATGAAAGAGTTGTAGTATTGGGAATGCAGGTGTTGTGGTGGCAGCGGGATCCGTTGCACGGTGTGTGGTGCGGCACGCTCGGTGAAACTAAAAGCAATGGATGAGGTGTGTTCTTCGCCAAGGCTGCATGCAGAACGACCTTTTCGGTGTAGAGGAGGGTTGGGCGAGGGAAACACGGGTCGTACGCAGAGTTGCATGAAACCGATCGAGCAGCTGTGCACTGCAGAGTTGCACTGTGTTGTCACTCATCCGACGTAAAAAGAAAAGCACATTCGGTCACTCACTCGCGTCTTTTGTCGCCGGCTTTGGCGACGCCGGCTGTGGCATCACCGGCTGACGAGGCACGTTGTGTGGAAAGTGTTATCGCCGCAATTCCTCTCCTCGTCGAATGCACAGTACTGTATTCTGTTTACAGCATGATGCACGAGATTTCACTGTCCCCAATCACCCAATCACCCAATCACGATCTCACCTTTTCCGCATTTTCCGCATTTTCCGCATTTTCCGCATTTTCCTTTCCCCTACTTGGGCCCAGTGCCTTTTTGGCGGAATTCCTCATCGTTTCCACACACCGCCCCGCCCCCATGACAACAAGCAAGCGGCCACACCCAGTTTTCTCTTCCCCGATCGCCGATCAGTCGCTCTCTCCCTCTCGCCCTACCTCTCCCGATGAAGGACCGTACGGCAATCTTCCTGCGTGCCGGCTCGCTCTTCGGGGCTCTCATCGAGCGCAGCGCTGCGCGCACGCACGGCACCCCCGTGCGCGTCGGGCTCGCCGCGGCCACGGCCACGGCGACAACAAGCACAGTAAGCGCATCCGCAGACGAGGGGGAGCTGGTGCTGGGCGAGGAGGGTGCGGGCGTGCACGAGGTTGTGCCAAAGGGGACGAGCGGCGGGGACGTGGCCCAGGCGATCGGGGAGCAGATGTCGTTTGGTGGGGTGCTCGGGTTTGCAACGGGGTTTTCGATCCGCAAGGTGGGCAGGGCTGTGCTGTTTCTGGTCGGCACCGAGGTGGTCATCCTGCAGTATATGGCGTACCGGGAGTGGGTGGTGGTGGACTGGAGGCGGCTGGGGAGGGACCTGGCGCCGCGGTTTAACCGATCCGTGTGGCACGGCCTTTTGGATGTGTTGGTGTATCGTATGCCGTTCAGTGCTGCATTCTCGGGCGGGCTTATGGCGGGGTTGCGGTTGTCGGCGAAAAAGTAGTGGCGGCGGTGTGCGTCCGAGTGGTACATGTACGTAGCTGTTGTGATTCGTGTATATTTGGGAGGGGGTGGGGGGAGTGAGGACTGGATGAGTGGTTGGGGGTG
>JAUKWC010065161.1:0-35686 GCA_032356245.1 Endocladia muricata | reverse complement strand
GTTCTCGCTGTGACGGGAAACCACGTTTGTATCGAACAGCGAGAGGGCGTAACGCTTCTCTGGGGCATATCGAGCGCGGGTCACACCGATGCGGTCAGAAGGGGAGGGAACGACCGCGGGCCTCGCATGTTGGTGACTCAGCGATGTTGAGAATATGGTGTATGTTGGTTCGTCTGAGTAAAGTGAGTTTTGTGATGTTGAAGAATGTGACATATCGGTTGGAAACATTTCGAAGAAACATGTCCTTTACGCGTTCAGAGTGTACTAGGCTGACGTGATACGGATGCTCCTGTATGGGTCCATCATGCAACTCGCAAGCCAGGATGCCTGTCTAGAAACAGCGGTAATCCGTCTGCACCATGGCAGGGACCGGAAGGGCCTGTACGGTCGCATTCCTAGCTTGACGTTTTAAAAATACATGCCACTTGAAAATGCCTAGCTGATAAGAAGTATTTGCCCCGTTTCATACGGTTCTCTTACGCAAGAAAAGTTTTCGTCTGGTTCAATGGTGCAAAGGGCGTTTTCTGCTTCCGACAATGAGAGGGTGGAATGGACTTATGAGGACGATGCCGAGGGTTCTAGAGCAGACAATTCTCGAGCAGCCAAAAGAATGGGGAAGGTAGGACCAGAGAAGAAGGATTATGTACCGCTTAGAAACACATTGTTTTTGAAGAACATCTTGATTATAATTGGCAGTGTTGTCGATTCTTACTTCGCGAATGAAGACTGAAGCGAGGGATCATATGTGCTCTCTGATAGCATGACTTGTCCGGCACGGATTCCGCCCAGGACTGTGGATCACTCTTCATACGCCTTTTTAAGAATAGAGGAGGAATACCTGTCTGCGCACAGAATAGAAAGTATAGCAAACCGTAATTGTACGTTGGCAGCTTACGAAACGGCCTGTAGTGTTTTTGTCTACAATTGTATGGCTCAGAGGATGTCATCGGCGTTTGAGGGTAGCGTTCATGTAGTACCATCTCTGCATCAGATTCCTCGAAGACCTTGTGTATGCAGACGCGACAGTCGGGCCAGTGGAGCTGAAGTATGAAAGAGGGGATGTGAGAAATAAAATGGACCACATCAGATGTCCCAATAATAGCAGAGGCCCTGCGTAGGCCGAAGCAGCAGAAAGAACGAGCTTGGCGCCCGCGCCGCTTCATCTTCAACATCAGGACGGTGTTCTCTGTACGATTTACATTGCCGTCTCCAGACTACCGGAGGCAGATGGATTCAGGCATGTACTCAACAGCGTCATTCGGTGTAAGGCTACCCACGTACTGGGAGACGGCTTACGCAGTAGATTTTAGTGTGTCACGGTGAGGCGTTCGGAAGAGAGAAAATCACTAAGCCTCCCATACAGCGTCGATATTTTCTCCGTCGTCCGTGGCCAGAAGCCAAAAGCTATAATGCTGCCGTCTCGTCGGGAAAATGCCGCTATTACCATGCACGCGCTGAACTACATATTTCTGCAGTGCTCCCAGTCACATTGAATCGAAGTCCGGATCTTCGTTATTGACGAAAGGATAGAAGCAGGCGAGAACAAAAACACTTTTGACAATAGCAATATGAAGAGTGTCACATGTGTTGACCAAACGTTGCTAGAGAGCCTCGGCGCAAAGAAAGTCATGCAGCAATAGTGAGAAGCTGCTGCTCGAAGGGAATGGAGGATCGTAGCAGTGAGATCGCCTCCTTCGTTTTCGAAGAGCGGCAAGACGGGGATAATAGATTGAGCGACTCGGCGGACGCATACTCTGACGCATTTTCGTGACGGTACGCCATTCGGTCCCGTTTCTTGGATTCCTGTGTGGAGTTTTGGCGCAACGCGACTGTGACATAGAGACAAGTTGAGCTCGGAAGTGAGCGGGGTTTTCGGAGTGATGTATCTGGCGGACGGTTTCGTCAGTTGCCCTTGCCGTTTGCTTTGAAGGGCAACGGCAGTATTCCTTGACTGCAGTGTAAGCCCGTCCACAAAAACGAGCATCTAGAGTTCGTCGGAGCCCGAAATTGCGGATTAAATCAGTAGGGTGGCCGAGGGTATCCAACGGGACCATCACGAGCCTTTTTGGATGGTAGTCCCCAAACATATACAGCATGAAGGCTTGGAACTTACTGAAACTCTACGTTACGGTTTGCATGGACGATCCCATTACAATACTCGACGTACTGCTTACTGAAACCCGCCACGGAATCATTTTATGTAGTGGTCGATAATTCGGCATGTGGCTTTTGCGCCTCAAGTATTACGGTCAAGAGGTGTACGACGAGGCGAGTGACGGGGCTAGTGCGTTGAGGGGAAGGAGGCAGAAGTACTTCGCGTTCAACGTGGAGGACTGGCCGATGTTCCACTTTCGAGCTCGAGGTCATTACACGCAAGACCCGGGTATAAAAAAAAGGGGCCACGCCTCATGCACGCAATGGACTGTTCAATTCGGACAGAGGAACATGGCGCTTGACGTGCAGCTCATCCGGGTATGCTACCAAACCAACGGGTATGTGCAATCTTCGCACGCAGCATGGACGAACTGTATGGATAGGGTCCAGCGGTTGGAGCCCGGATGGATGCTGAACAAAGCCGACGAAGAGAGTGACGCTCCGATGCTTCGACCTGAGCAGAACGGCATCAAGCACATGAGCGAGCTGGTGTTGCAGTATTGGAGACCGGCGAACCGTATGGTGGGCCTGTGCAGGGGTACTTGCGCGAATGAAAAACCGTGCCTAGGACTTTCGAGACATCGGCGCTTCGTGAGGCTCGACTGGGATGACGACTGCATCAGTCAAGCTTTACCGCGGTTGGTTAAGGCGTTTTGCGAAAGCTTTGTGAGCACGGCGTGCGACATTGGTGGCTCTCCGTGGGTTCCAGTGCTCGCGACAAGGTACTTGGCCGGCGTGAAACTGAATGTGTCTGCCAGGAGGGAGAGCAACTCTATCGATGCTCCTGTTGGGTGTACCTGCCATCGATGTCTACCGGACCAGATAGGCCGGTTTACTGCAAACTTCGCCGGGGATCTCATGCTTTCCCTGTGCTATTCACGGCGGTTGATGGACAACTGGCCGGCAAAGTACCATACCCTGCTGGATTCGCCAGACGCGCTAACATTACGGATGCTGGAAGGGATGGCGAGGTGTGTGGTGGTGCGTGCATTGATGGTAAAGTACGAAGGGTGTGGGACTCGGTGTGTTGACGGGCCGGGTCTTCATGCGAGAAGAGGCACTCCTGCCACCCTATAGGACGCTTCCGTACGCAGACTTACGTCCGCGCAAGCTGTAGAAGACGAAGATATGAGGAGGCAGAATTTTGAGGATGGACAACGTACGTCTCGACAGGGTAGCCTTTTTTGTGGAAAGGCGGGCGGAGTCCCCTGAACGTTCGAGGCATAAAGCGTCCATCGTACCTGCACCATTTTTTGTGTCCGTTGTTGTGAATGACGCTCGGTACTTGCCAGAGGATAAGGAGGAGCAAAATATGAATACTCCTAAAGTGCGAGACATAAGCGTGGAGTTTTACGAGGATCGAGGGGAATCATAGCAGAGAGCTCTCCGTTTATTGCGCACCGGTACGATCCGTGCGACGCGTGAGAATCTGAAGCGCGAGAGCCTCTTCACAAACTACGGGGATAAGTTTGGTTTCTACCTACCTGATAGAATCCCCCAAAATAGCGTGCAGATAAACAAAATTAAACACTACGTGACAGTTTTTAAACCAGTTCCAGCGGGCAGGCCACACTTTAGCGGCTGAGAAATACTTCGGTTCAGCCGCAAGAATGGGCACCCAGAAAAGTGCGGGATTGTGAGGCCGTAATAGCAGGGAAAAAGGGGTTTGAGGAATAAAAAATTTAGACGAAGGGGGCGTCATTAGTTACAGGGACTGAGATGGACACATGTGAAAACACATGGACAGATGGATGTCTGAAACTTAATCAGAAAATCAACATGCATCTACCCATGTATTCTCACCTGCGCAGATCTCAGCGCCCGCCATTAGGGATAACGCACCGGTCTTAAACATTGCATACTTTTCAACGCCAGGAAATACACGTTTGTGATCTCCTGCTGCCGTCGACTCAAGGTCCAGTTTGTTTCTACGCTTCGCGTGATACGGGTAAGACCCGTTAAGCAGAAGAAGTGTGTACCTCCCGTTCTGCATAGGTCACCTGGAGGAGGGCTACGGCAAGGGTGGAGTGCAGTGTTGGCGTCTGTACTCCAGACGTGCTTCTAATTATAGGTGCCTGTACACCGTAGAAAGAAAGTTGTTCCGTATGAAAGGATGCCGACTCGAATGCAGCCCTCAGCCTTGCGCTGGAATTGCGGCTGTGTTTCCGGGAATGGATGCGGATGTCCACTGAGTGACGTACGAGGCCTCGTAATACCGTTGGTTTACTATACATTTTGCAGTCCTAGGTCTAGTATGACTAGAGTCGGACTTTCACCAGGTCGACGTCCAAGGGTAGTAATACTAGACCCAGACGTCCACTAGGTGGACGTCCGAGTCCAGTATTGCTGGACCCGGAACTGCGAAATATGTAGTAAACCACGGGTATTACTAGACTTTGTACTGCACTCAGAGGACATCCGCCTCCAGTACTACTAGCTGATATACTACGGGCTGTGGAAGTCCAGGATGCAGTTCTACTACGCAGCGTGCTGCGATGTGGGGAACTCTATTCCTAGTTTTACTGCTCAACGACTGCACTTTTCGCGGTTCAGGATGCAGTTATGCTGCATTTCAAACTGCGAAAAGTGCAGCTGTGCAGCGTACTTACTCGAGCTAAAACAAACGTTCACTGCGCGCGGTGAACGTCCCATCACGTTCTTTTACATTCCCGTACTGCTACATGAATAGCCTTTCGACGGTATTTGGACGGATTTATACTTTCATCATCACGCCCCACCATCACCGGAGCTCCCTTACGCTCTTCACCTCCAACAGCCCATACTCCCAGCATCATATCGAATACCCGACGCCTCGTCACTCTCGAACGGCGCCTACCGTCCCGCCCGCCTCCCGTTCCAGTTTGGACACCACACTCCACCACCACCAGCACTGCCTCGAACTCTCCACCTCCAACAGCTCGCACTCCCCGCATTGCATCGCATTCCACCTCCAACGGCCCGCACTTCCCGCACCACTTCGCGAGCAACACGTCTCGCCGGTCTTCAACGACACCACACATCCCGCCCACCTCCCCTTCTAGTTTATATACCATACCGCACAATCACCCGCTATCCCTCCACCACACTCCGTCACCCTCTCCGCCTCGGACAGCCCGCACTCCCTGCCTCGCATCGCGCATCACACGTATCAACACTTTTTAACGACGGCTCCAAGCCTGCTGAGACCCTTTGCGCCCGTGCAAATACCGTTCCGAATACGTGCTGCGTACCTGCGCACGCCGTCGCATCACGAAGAAGAACTGTCGCTCAGTACCTTCTGCTGACGGCAGGGTACCTTCGCAAATTTGACGTGGTCGCGTTCCGTCTCGCTGCAGTTGAAATAGGGCCTGTGGCAGACTCATGCGTCCAACAGTTTCGCCACCGTGCCTTGAATTTACCGTAGATGAGATTGGCCTAGACCGTACGAAATTTCGAAAATCTTTCAATTATGAAGAACGCACTATCATTGCTTTTCGATGCCCACTTTTCGTTACGGTACCCGTCGGCGAATGAATGATGTTATCTTGTCGACGCAGCCAAAAGCGTGCGTGTTTGTTGAATGGCAGGCCCCGTCTTCTCCCTTGACCACTCCCGCGGGCACGAGAACTACACCAGGTTTCCCGAACGCGGGATTCACTGCCTGCGGGATACACTGCGTCCACTCGTTTTCCGACGCGTGGTCCCTTTCCAAAGATGAGCAACAGTGTCACTTGCAAACACACCGACCGGTTGAGCTCATCCCTACTCCCCCGTAACGTTCACCCGCCCCAAAACCTCCTTTCCAATACTATGATGGCGTCCTTTCTGAAGAGGCTCCGGCTTGTCTGCTTCCCTTGCTCCCATTCCTGTGTCATCCTGATGCAGAACCGACCACAAGTAACACTGACGTCCTCATACGATCTATTGCAGTTTTTCTTCCCGAAGTAGAGATGACTGCCGGGCTGTGCACTGCTAACGAGATCATCTCTATCCTCAGGGATCCCTAATTCTCTCTCGCGCGCTTTGGAGACCGCATTTCCTCATCACAAGAGTGTCGCTCCCTCACGAGAGTGTCGCTACGTCACACTCGCTGCTAGCGAGAAGGAGCTTCACGATCAGGGCTTCTCCGCAACTCGTGTGATCGACCACAGCGGTACGTCCTTCGGAACTGCTCACTTCCGGGACCCTGTCGAGATTCTGCGCAAGCAAGTACCGCAAGCTTACACAGAGTCTTGCTACTTCTGCTCGTGTGGTGACCCCCTGCAGAGCGACACGCATCTCTTCGCGCATCCCTTGCAGACTGCCGTCCACCGACGAGTTCGTCAAGCCCGCAAGGAAGAAATCATGGCTAGCGAGCTAAAGGGTGTGACCTGGGACACCGGGACGTGGGGAATCCACTCGTTTGGAGGTTGCATACAGATCTATGCGGATAAATCCGCCGCTACACTTAAGAACAGCGCCCTCGTTGCCTATCCCGTGCATCTCACTCTCGTCAACTTCACTGCTGCTTTCCGCCGACGCTACATGATGTCCCAGCACAACGGCGCTGGCTATCTTCCTGCCCAGCTCTTCCCCACCGCGGACGATAGAGACTTTGACGTCCTTCGACCTGCTTCGACTACTCGTGCACCAAACACCAAAACCTCCATGCTACACTCCGCTCTGCACTCTCTGCTTTTGCCTCTGTATGAAAAGGCTCTAGTAGGCTTCAAATGCTCAGATGCCTACCATGATGTCTGCAAACGCCACCCAGTCCTCATTAGCTACTGTTGCGATATACCCGAGGCGAAGGACATCATCGGCACTCGATCAGGCACAAAAACTAGCCAACCCTGCCACCGTTGCGAAGTACCTTTAAATCTCTTCACTTCGTACGCGTCATACTCGCTGCGCACCACGCAGTTCAGCATTCATCTTCGCAGAAAAGTGGCCGACCTCGAAGCCGACGCCGCTCCTCATGCATTGCTGGGCAGGCTGCCTCAGGCACAAGCTGGCATCGCATAGGCGCCGCTGACACTCGCCACTTCCTCTCTGCGGATATTGCCATCCTTGCTCGACACATGCCCCCTGCTTCCATCCCATTCTCATGCCAATATGCACTCCATTTTGGTTTCGAATCGCTGCACAACTTTCACCTCGGCATCTCCAAGCTAATCAGCACATGCATATTTGCTTGGGTTGCCGCCCCCGTCCTATTCAGAGCGCAAGCTCCGGCCGGCAAAAGTCGGAAACAGTTCAGAACCGTCCGCACAGCTCTCTTTCGCGGAATCAAGACGGTTCTGAGTGCTATTCAAAGCGAATTCTACGTTCCCGGCCAACCCGTGGACTTCTCCGCGTCCGAAAAAGGCAGTCGACTGACCGCAATCTACACAAATGAAGGAGTCTGTGGCATGCTGGAGGCCAATCACTACAAGTGCGTTGACATGGTCTTTCCAATTATCGAAGGAATCATAGACCGTTGCTATGATGAAGCTGACTACGCGCCCCTCGCATCTATTTGCGCTCAGTACTCGAACTTTCTGGTACCCACCACGATACTGGGACGAAAGAAGCACTGGAGCTTCGCCGAGGTTGACAACCTCGACGACCGTGTCAACAAGTTTGAAGCCTCCATGCCCCACTGCTTTGGGGACCACTACCAGACCAGGGTCAAGACCCTCAAGTTTGATCTCCTCACCCAACTTCCAGATGAGATACGCTACTTTGGACGCCTAGAACATCTTGACGCCAGTGTACGTGAACACGCTCACACTGCATCCAAATAAGACTACCGCCGCACGTCCAAGCGAAGGGCAACAGGCACGGCTGAAACCGTCCGCCGAATCAAGCACTCAAAAAACCTTGCTGCCGTTCGAACTCAAGTCGTCCCCGTCTCACAATTGCATTGCTTCACGACCCGACGCAGAAATCTGAACGACTGGCACGTGGCGCATCTTGTCAGGGAAGGCTTCAGAATGTACCTCCACGAACTCGCTCACTTGTGAACCGTCGCCATGCCGATTCTCGGAAATGACGAACGCCTCGTCGCCGCTGCTATGCTCCAATCGCTACGCGGAGAAGCTCCCGAAATCTGCATCGATCTTCTTGTCCAGTTTGGTGACCAGGGCACCACTGTGCTGCTGGACCCTGTCCGCACCGAGCTTCGACAGCAGCATTCAGTCCACACATGTGACACTCACCAAGTATCTATCATTGAAAGTGGTTACGTTCTGGGCGGTTTCTGTCCTTCCATCAACGACTATTGCCCTGACCTGAATGTCATTCGTCTCGACCCAATGCGGAAACATGTTATTCAGCGCGTTCATGCACATAGCAGCTTCGGCACGACGAAACAGCAGCGATTCAGCTTCGTGCTCCTGGCCGCTGTCGACGAAGAATACACAGACACTGTATGGGTGGCCCAGGTTCTGTCTCCCTTCAGGATGCATGGCCGTGAATCAATGCAACCTACCGCGTATGCCTTCGCTCGATACATGGATTGTATTGCACCAATCGACGCTGTTGATGACACTCTGCAATGCGTTTGCTTGCGGTGGTTTACAAATGAGAATGCACGTCGCACGGAAAATCCGGTCCCACTCCCAGACATGCAGCGATGAGGGCGTCAAGATCCTGCTTCTCCCTGGTTGGGCCTGTGGAAGGCCTCTGCTATCATTGAGACAGCTCACGTGGTGAGGTCAAACTTCCACATCCCCCCTCTTACTCCTCCGGTCCACTGTCTCCACCATTGCTTCTACATAGGTACATTCTAGAGAGGCCCTAATGCACGGCTAGTCCTACCTGAACCCTCCCCTCCAACGGGGACGTCGTTCTCTCTGCGCTAAAATTAAACACACGAGAAAGCTGCAATCCATTTAGTGAGCTACCAACATGCAGCTACCGTCTCCTTCATTCTCTCTCTTCTGTGCGTCGACAGTTACTCGTCCTTTGCTCCAACAACAGCGCGCGTGGTAGAATCGAAAGTTCTGGCGGGAATGCGTGACAGGCCAGACGCGCCATTGCGAAGTTTATATGGTCCCTCACTTCAGTCCGCAAATGCCACGTAGCAGTCGATAACCCTGCCAAGCTTCCTGGAGATGTTTTTCGAAAACCACGTCTTCCGTGCAGCCACATAAAACTTATTCTCGGAACCCACCTTCGACACGTTTATGGCTATTGCAGGGGCGCCTGCTGACAAATCCTCGCCATCCTCTTCACCAAGCCGTTCGATCTCCTCATTGACCGACTCAAAGAAAGCCCCCTCAACAGTAGACCGATACTCAAACATCTCTTGAGGATCAATGCGGCACAAAACGCTGCAAACGCTGCATACTATCTGCGACGCTACCAAGGGCAGGTATTTGGAAAACATACGGGTGTAAGTGCGTTGCCGCTGACCACCACGGCCACGAGCACGCTGCCACCAGGATACTACTGTTGCCAGCCAGGCGTCCACGCGGGCGAGGTGCATGATAGACCCGGACGCGGGCGTCCCGTCATCCTCAGCATGGTACCCTCGGATTTCGTAAAGGATACGTCTCTCCAACGAGTTTCCAAACAGTACGTAACCCTCGTCAAGATCACACACCTCCTTCGTTGCAGAGAATTCACCGTATGCTACATCCTCAACCTTGTTGAGTTGGCACCATGGGAAGTGTGGAGTTCCATGATCCCCTTCTAAACAATCACCTACACCCGCGCTTGAAGTGGCTGAAATGAGCGCTCCGCCCGCTCGCTGCCCGATACAAAGGTGGTCTTCCGCGACGTCAAGAAGAAATACCCAAGCCATCGGAACAGCTTATCAGTAGCGTTTATTTTCCGCGCCCTCATCACGTTAGAGATTGTTTGCCTCATCCCTGCACATCGAGCATACTCCGTTGAAACACCCCTCCCGTACTGGCGGCGAGATTTGGCGTCCAAGAACAAGGATGACCAGTTCCTGGTGCCGAGCTGTGGACGCACCATTCCAGCCAGAGCCGTCGCCTCATCGTAGCAGCAACGTATATAGTACTCCTTATGATTGGCGAGAAGCATCGGTGGATTCAGCAATACAACTTCCAGGCCGTCCGCGGAAAACTCGGCCGCCAAATACGGCCCATCGAGACGCGCCCAGTTCCGGATCGGAGCAGGATTTGTTGGGTCCCGCCGAGCAGTTCAGGGGTAGGAACATTACAGAACTTGCTTCTCGACGGTCTTGGCAACACCAATGTGCTTTGCGCCCACTTGCGTCATACGCTTGCGACTCTGACCACGTCCAGTTCTGGCACACAGTGCGGCCTGCTGGGTCCATCCACAAATACCGGGAGTCACACGTAGGCTCTCCTTTTTCTGCTCGGCATCGTTGATTTCGGCTTTTTATCGCAGGAACTCGGAAAGCGATGCCGTAGTCCTAAACCGCACGTCACGAAGCTCTGGAAGAGCCTGCCGTAGGTCTCTCTTGAAGGAGTTCACTCTTATCTTCAAACCAGCAGTCTCTTGCTCCCGGGCCCTGACCCTGCTCGTCTTCTCAGCAAGCACTGTTTGTAGCTCTTCCATCTCCTAACGCGAGATCGGTCGTGAAAGAGCTACAGCGGAAGTCTGAACCCTTGTCCGGGACGGGGTGGGCGGAGGTGAAGACGAAGAGGGTCTCTCCCGCGAAACATCAAGAGGATGCAGAGTCCGACGATTATGTTTCTCTACTTCACGAGGGAAGTGATACGGAACAGGGGCGGCAGTACTGGGCGTGCAGACGGGTGGAGCGGACACAATGCCAGCCCAGACGATGCACCTGGCTGTGCTTGAGGAGTAGTCAGATTGTATAAACGCACGACAAGCAGGTACCTGGTTTGCTATACGACGTTGTGGAACTGCCAGTTTTATAGTAGCGCCGTGAGACGCTAGAATAGTGGCCCCATCGGTTTGTTTACCTTCTGGACCAAACAAATACGACAGTCGCGTTCTCTCAGGCAGCACAACCCCCGTCAACCTGCCTGCCGGGTGGCGCTGAGTTGCATTAATCTCGCGGCTCGTTGCAATTACACCGATAGATCCAGCTGGAGCATCATTCTGCCCCTCTGACTGCTCGTGGGTGCGCTTGTGAGGTCGTTGCATCGGAACAGCCCTTCTCGTCTTTCTGCAAGGCGGAGCCATCGACGTGGAGCTGCCGCACAGGCAGGGCATGATACACGGAGGCTCGATGAGAAGAACTAGTTCAAAAACTACGTCCTAGTTGTTTCTACCTGAGCAGTACAGGTGCCAGCTAGCTGGTACCACTGGTAGTGGGGCCCTTGCAAAATCAGGCACACAAGGAGAGTGCCTCCCGACGTTTGAAGTATCATAAGCGTCAACGGCAGGACTGGAAGCAGGGGCTGAGCGCCTGCAAATAGGGAGTCCAACAGGTATTGGAAACTCAGAATTGGGTCGTGTCACTAGTGACAGGGGCTGAGATCTGGACATGTGAAAATAAATGGGCAGATGGATGTTACTTTTCAGATTTAAATTCATACATCCAACTGCTCATGTGTTTTGGGATGTGTAGATCTCAGCCCAAGTCACTAGTGACACCCCCTAGCCTAATTTTTCATTACTTCCAAAACCTTTTTTTTCCTGCTATAGGGGCCCCAAACTGGGCCACTATTCTGGGCGACCATTCCCGCGGCTGAGCCAAAGTATTTCTCAGCTCCTGTAGTTCGGCCTGCTCGCCCGGAACTGGCTCTCGAACTGGCATATAGTGTTTAAGTTTGTTTATCTGCACGCTTTTTTGGAAGATCCTATCACGTACTTACAACCTGAACTTATCCCCGTAGTTTGTGAACAGCTCCTCGCCGGACAGAATCTCATGCGTCGCACGGATCGGAACGTTGTTCAGTGAACTTAGAGCTCTCTGCGAAAATTCCCCTCTATCCTCGTGAAACTCCATGTTTCTGTCTCGGGCTCTAGAATTACCTCTATTTCGCTCCTCCTCATCCCCAGACATGTACCCTGCGTCATTCACAAAACCAGCCCATAAAATGGTGCCGGTACAATGTACACCATATGCCTTGGACCTTTGTCGGACTCCGCCGGTCTTTCCACGACAAGAGCTACCCGGTTGAAACGTTCTTTGTCTACGCCCGAACGTCCACCGCCGTAGGTCTTCGTTTTCTCCCGGGTGGGCTCCTGGAAGTCTGCATACAGGAGCATCCAATAGAAGTGAAGGATCATCTCTCTTCTCGCGAAGACGCGGTGCGCAAACGCCCCGATTCGCACACCTTCGTACTTCCCCGTGGACGGACGCACCACCACACACCTCGCCTTCGCTTCCACCATCCATAATGTTCATGGGTCGTGTGTGTCCAGCAGGCCGTGTTACTTTCCCGGGCAGTGGTCCACCAACGCCCGTGTATAACGCAGAGAAACCATGGGATCCCCGGCGTAGTTCGCCTTAAACTAGACTATGTGGTCCGGGAGTCATTGATACTGGGGACACCCAGGAGGAGAATCCGCAGGTCTGTTACCCCTCCTCGCAGCTAAGTTCGGTTTCACGCCGGCCAAGTACCATCTGGAAAGCTCCACAGCCCGCGGAGAGACACTAATGTCGAACGGGGTGCTCATAACGCTTTGGCAAAACGCCTTGACCAAGCTCGGTAGAGTTTGACTCACGCAGTCGTCATCCTTGTCGCACCCCACGAAACGGCGATGCCCGGGAAGCCTTAGGCATGCTTTTGGAGTCGCGCAGGTACCACGGAACAAGTCGACCACAGGGTCTCCCGGTGTCTAATACTGCAACACCAGCTCGCTCATGGGCTTGACGCTCTTCTCTTCAGGTCGATGCATCTTCGTGCGACTCGCTTCCCCAGCTCTTCACACTACCTTTCCGGGCTCCAACCGCTGGATTCCATCCATACAGTTCGTCCGGGCTGCGTGCGAAGACTGCACATACCCGTTCCTTTGGTAGCCTACCCGGGCGAACTGCACTTCAAGCGACACTTTCCTTCGCCATAAGTGAACAGCCCATTGCGTGACTGAGGCGCGGTCACATCCTTTTGTACCCGGCTTTTACCTGCAGTGACCTCGTCCTCGGGCATAGACCATTGGCAGGTCCTCCACGTCAAACGCGAAGTCCTCCTGCCGCCTCCCCCTCGAAACACTAGCCCCGTCACTCGCCTCTTCGGACAACTTCCGGCCGTCACGCTTCAGGCGCGAAAGCCACATGCCCAGTTGCAGACCACTACAGAAAATGATTCCGTGGCCGATTTCAGCAACCAGTGCGCCGAATATTGGGATGGACGCGTCCATGTCCTTGTGGGTGCAGAAATCATGGGCAGAGTTGTCCGCACCCCACTCGCTGGTGGTGGTGAATGGAGGGTCCGTATACGGCAGCTGAACCTTACCCTCGAGGAACTCACCTGAGTCGTCGGCGTGATGAATGAGGAGGTCGTGGAATGTGCGGCCGTGGACTCGGCAGTCCGACTTCGTCACGCCGAGCAACTCCGCGAGAAGGTCAGTCCATGGATTCACCTCGAGGAGCGCCTCTTCCGACACCTCCTGCGGCAGTGGAGACGTGCTCATACCGTTAACTGGTTCTGGTGCTTCTCGAAGGGGGTCGTTCGGGTCTGGCACTAATCGGTTGAGAATGGACCGGAGAGCCTCGCTACCTTGCCCCCTACGGCTGTGTGCCACAACATCCCCCACTTCGTTGCCGCTACCCTCCAGTTCCGACTCAATATCCTCTTTCAGCCGAGAATACAAAGAACGAGGAGGCTGCCCGAACAGTCCCACACTGAGTGTGGTGCTCGACAGTGTCACCTGCCGACGAGGACGCAGGCTTTTGTCTTCCGAATCCGTATCCGACAGCTCCGAGTCCACGTCGATGACCTCTCAAGACGCACAATCATCTTCGGGCACTTTACGCGCAAACCCCAAGGTCTCCTGGGTATTCCCACTCAAGTCGGAAAAGACCCTTGGAAAGTGGTGTTCGAGCGACTGAAAGAGGTCCAGATACGGCCAGTTGCTGCGGTGGTTGACATCGTACAAAGTTTCGTTTGTAACGATGGCTTGTAAGCTCGACATGAACAGGCTGGTGACCGCCCGCATTGCCGCATCCTTTTCAGGAGTTGTGTCTCAGACCATCGTCCTGCTCGTACTCTCCTTCACACTTGCTGCCCCATTCCCTTGCGGTGTGGTCTCCTGCGTGATGGGTGCAAAGGCATCAGCGCGTGACTTCGAAGCCACAAAGTGCTGAACGCGAGGACGAAAAAGAAGGTAGGGTCCAACTAACGCCGCACACTCCGAGACTCCCACTGCCTTCGCGAGCTTTGTCCACGCCCCAATTAGCAGCTGCACAGCCAATGCCAGGCGATATCCGCTTTGCTTTATCTTCTTCAAAGGGAGTACACGTTTGCAACAGCGCCTCAAGTGGCATACGTTGATCGCGTGGACAAGTATCAGAACCTCGAAGGGTCTGGGGCGGCCAAGAGAACACATTCCTGGCAGAAGCACTTCCAGAACCTTGCTCACTGTAGAGGGAATGACCTTAGTGCAACCAATAACCGACAACCCGTAGTTCTTCTGCCTCAGTGCCACATCTGCGATCTCCCCGATTCTCTTGTCTTTTCAGGACAGCAAGTCGATTGACGGGGCTGTGAGCTCTATCTGCTTCATCTTCTTGCTGCCCAGCTCGGGGGAGAACGGGTCGTCGCTCTCGATTGATGTGCGGAAGTCGCTGCCAGGGTTACGCTGGTTGCTCTTCACTGTGGCAATATCCTTGAGCGCTATTGAGGCCTTGTCGTCTGCAGCGATGACAAGGTGCAGGAAAGCAGACACGTGAAACTTCGTGAGGTCAAACTTCGCGTTCACTACGGATGCGGAGAGAACGATAGTGAAGACAGGGAAGCATATTCCGGCTGTCCTGGGCCGGCTGAGTCCAGTCGGCGCTATGGTTACAGTGCGATGAGAAACGAAAAAGGGAAAGAAGCCCAGGAATGATAGGAATGGAAGGAGGGAGGAGCAGAGCGTCGCAAGCGAGGCCAAGAAAACCACGTGAACCGAAGTACAGGGCAGAGCGACGGGGACGAAGCAAGGAAAGCATGGAGGACCGCGTCGATATACTGGCGTCGCAAGGGTGTGAGGTGTCGTGCTGTCCGAGCAGGTGTGTCCCATCTGTATCGCAGACAGAGAGGGCAGCGGCTAGCAACACGACAAACTTCACACGCTCACGTTTCTGATCCGTAACAGCATTCACGAACGGTGGCGCCCCCTTCACGAAACTTGGAAAAATAGATAGACTATTTAGGGTCCGGGGGGGTGTCACTAGTGCCTGGGGCTGAGATCTACACTTGTCAAATTACTTGAGCAGATGGATGTGCAAATCTTAATCTGCAAAACAACATCCATCTGCGCATGTATTTTCACATGTGCAAATCGCAGCCCCTGTCACTAGTGACAATCCCCCGACCTTATAAATAACATGCTTTTGAAACGTGACATGCAGTTATTGCGGCGTGCTCAGAATCGCTTCTCTTTGTGCGCGAGGATAAATGCTGGCAACCGTGCCCGATCGACCTTTCCTAATTGTCGTGTCCGCACCTCTCCAGCGCTACCATTCTCTTCTCTCAGTCTTCCCATTCTCTACCGGCACCCGTGCACCCAACCCCGCATACCGATCCTTTGCCGTCTTTTCCGCCTTCACATTGTAAAATTCCTCCTCCTTCATTCCCATTGTTGACCCTTTCTCGCAAGTGGTGGGCTTCCGAAATGACCGACCAACTTCGCGTTACGACCTCCACCCGCGACTCGCTCACGTTGGCGACGGAGCCCCAGCAGGGGGTACAGTCGGAGCCGGAATCGCAGCCAGCGCCGACAGGGAAGGAGTTCCGGGCCGAAGCGGGCGTGCATCCCTCTCCATTGGAGTCGCCACCATGCAAACGCTAGCGCCGGAACGCCTCAGGCCAGACGCGCCCCTTGTCCGACCACTCTCCGGCACTAGAGACTTTGGACGAGGAGGACTCCGAAGGGGTTGCCGTCGAGGTCGAGGAGCAGCCGTTGTCTTGTCGGACTTTCTGAAAGGCCGATTACGAGTCCATGGACGTCTATGTTCATATTGCACAGACCATAGAGCCCCAGCAAGTTCTTAGCGAAAGCACGGACGCCACCTACGACGGCCTCCAGGCCAGCACGGTTGAGCATGGCTACAAGTACGACCTTGGTGTCGTGTCGGTCACAGTCGGACGGTGCAAGAATCCCTCCCTACAAGATATCGCTGACGAGACCAATAAGGACCGTACGGTGTAGCGCGAAGCTGTCAAGTGCTATGGTGGACGGCTTTCATTGCCACCAGGCTGTCCTTAGCCTGAAAGAGGGAAACGACGGCATGGCATGAGCTCGCGAGCGCCTCCGCGTGCGTCTTATCCCTCAAAAGGATGGACAGGACACGACGGATACGGCAATCTTGTCCGACACATCGCAGCAGAACACCTCCGCCGGACTGTTCCGTATCGACGAGTCGTTCTTGCACTACCTCGTGAGTGTCATCCACTTCATGCAGGCTTTCGCCGTGGAGAAAGATATGGACCCACTGCCGTTGAGTCAGAAGAGAGCTGGGGAAGCAATGACAAAGGCCATTCTGCTCCCAGCAACGCGCCGGTCTGCCTACCGCCGCTACGTACGCGTAGCTAGGAATTTTCTCCGAGACTCCGAGCTCGTGAAAGTGCTGAGCGACCTGACCTTCAAAACCGTGACCTTCAAGAAGCTTGACATCACTTACCTTGATGACCAGCACTTTTGGTCAGAGAGCTCTCGAGACGTAGCTCTGTTTATGGCTTCCGCGTCGCGGTTCATCAGAAGCACGGACCGCGACGGACAATTTGAATCTGAAGCTTTCTCCGCGTTCGCTCGCTAACTTTTGAAAGTCTGCCGAGACTTGTTTGAGAAATCCGGCAAGGGGAAGGGCCTGATCCGTGAGGACCGTCTGGGGACTGAGATTGCTCAGTAGGAACCCCTCAGAATTTCTGTCACAGAGCTCTACGAGAACCAGATGTGCCTCTTCTCCGAGAGAGACGACGACTCTGGAGAAGATCTGAAGATGCGCAACCAGGCCCGCGCTGCGAGCTTCGCAAACATAGTAACTGAGCACTGTGTTCCCGGTCCCAGCAGGCACACCGTAGAGGCTCGTGTGACGACCCCAGCCGCTGTGTATCCTACGCGCAACTCTCCCAGGCGTGCTTCCGCTTCCCATGCGACTGCACTCGAGCCTGTGATCTGTGGGCGGAATGCCTTAGGAGTGATGCACGCGACAGAAGTGCTTGCCAGGGAGACAACGGCTGCACCCTCTTCATGTTCAACGCCTCGGCTTGTGGAGATTGTGCAGTCGGGGGAGTGTGATGGGGTGCAAAGGGCAATGGGGTATTCAAGGCAAGGAATCGCGGAGAAGAGCAAGGCGACCCAGGAGAACACGCGCCAACGTGAAGGTGCCCCGCAAATGTTCGACGACGAGGTTCCGAACCAGGTGCGGGTCGGCACTACGGACGAGACCGTGGGGTTTGAAATTGCACCCCACAATTGGAAAAATCTGGGATACGTCGGCCGTTCAGATCACGAAGAAGAGTAGTTGCGGCTGTGGATGGCGCAATACCCGCACCCCGTGCTCTGGTTGGTTCCCATCCACATACCCATTGAGCACCGGACGTACTTGTACCTCTCCCTCAAGGACGTCGTAGCCATGCATCGGCTTCAGTTCTTCATGGAGAGCTACGTGTACTTTTCCGAGCTTGAGGGTATCGATGTGGGTCCGGACATCTAGAATCCCGACTGGCCTCAGACACACTTCTGGAGGGACGTAGGAGATGGGGGTGAGGATTGTAGCAGAGATCATGCCGACTTGGAGAGGCGACAAGGTGAGCTTCAGCACATCGGCTACACGTGCCTTGAGAATTTCGCTGACTCCAGCGGCATTCCGCGTGGAAGCCTCGCGCCTTTAATGTCGACGCCCAAATGGAAGCTTTCCCCCGTTGAAAAGTTGTTTTCGTTCATTGCGGGCACATTAAACTGGGAGAATGCACTAAGACAGGGGCCGAATGAGACCTAGTGGACCACGATTGTCAACGAGGAGGAAGATGAGAGGAACACAACACACCGGGAGGTGTGAGTCGCCCGCTACTCCAGTACACGGATCCTGGTGATGGAGGCATGCGAATCGAGGGAGAATTGAGTGTGTGATTCACGGAAGCGTGCGCAGCTGGACGCGTGGATAAGTCAGCTTGCTGCCTACGTCGGTCTGAGAAAGATATCTGGGAAGAAGCTGTGCATACCTAAGACGGGGGGTTGGTTTTCGGCTACTGGCAAGGACTGCCTACGGCAAGCGCCGCACAATAACTTTGACGAGTAATTGAAAGCAACGACCCTGGGCTTTTCTGCAATCGTGAGCGGGGCAGTGGGCTTCCCGTTGCGGATACGTGACCATTCACACGTATTGGCATACAAGGACGAAAGCGAGCAGGTGGCGGCGGCAATGTTGTTCAAGGTAAAGAAGATCATTGTGCCGCCCGACTCTGTGTTCTTCGGGCATGGGTATCCCGCGCACACCGGGGCGGGGTAGGAGGACCGCATTGCGGATAAGTTGACGGTACGTTACCATGTGTACTTTATGCCGGAAGGGAAAGGTATGCCGGACCAGGCGTTGTACAAACTGAGAGGTCTACCGCAGTTACCGGCCAGTGAGATGGCCCGTGTTAGTCGTAGGAGTAGTGAAAGTGGTAAGGAGTCGGACAGTCAGGACGACGCGGACATGGTTAGGTTTTCAGACCTGCACGCGGTCGGGAGAAGCAGGGCAGAGGAGATCAGTCTTAGAGAAGATGGTTCGAGCTGCGATGACCCCAAGCAGTTGATTGTTGTTCCGACAAGTAATGAGGAAGATTAGGTAGCTATACGATGAGGTGGCTGAATAGCGTGAAGTAAAACAAACATAAACACTACATGCCAGTTTTGGGAACCACTTCCCGGCGAGCACGCCAGGATACAGGGGCTGAGAAAGACTTGGTTTCAGCCGCAAGGAAAGTCGCACAAAAAACTGGGTGGTTTTGGGGCCGCTAGGGCAGGAAAAAAGGTTTGAGAAGTAATGAAAATTCAGACTACGAGGGTGTCAGTAGTGACAGCGGCTGAGATCTACACATCTGAAGACACATGAGCGGATAGATGTGCGAAATTGAATCTGTAAAACCAACATCTATCTGCCCATGTATTTTTACATGTGCAGATCGCAGCCTCTACTAGTAGTGACACCCCACCGATATTAAAACTTATTTACTTCCCAACGCCGCGAAATACACGTTTACAACCTTTCTCTGACGTTGACTCGAGGTTTAGTTTGTTTTTACGCTTCGTGTGATACGTGTAAGACCCGTTCATCACAAGGAGTGTGTGCCTCCCGTTCTGCAAGGGTCACCTGTAGGAAGGCTACGGCACGGATGGAGTGAAGTGTTGGCCTCTGTACCTCCCACTTGCTTTGAAGGCTAGGTGCCCTTACAGCGTGGAAACAAAGTTGTTCCATATGGAAAGATGCTGCCTCGACTCTTGGCATGTGCGTTGCCCTGCCGTTGGCAACACTTCGGCGCAAACCACGCGGTGCCAGAAATATGAAGTCGTGCAGGCATTGATATCCAGTGACGGGGCAATGCACAAAGCAGGCTCTGGTACACGAACCGATCGCGAAGGACAGGAACACTACATTTCTGACCTGCCGTACCTTTGAAAGTATTATGTTCGGAACGCACTAAACTGAAGCCGTCCAGCAGCACTCCTGCAATCTGGCATGCCTTACGCGGATTACAGAGTAGTCCTTTTTCTTGTTGCACTATGGGTACAATACTGTCCGAGTACAGAGCGCAGAGTTTCACACATCATCTTTTGCCATATAACGTCGGCACGATCCTGGGTGAGGCAGTGCACCCGAGCATCTCCGAGCATCAAGCTCGGTTTTCTAGAGCCACACGTGGCGCACATTGCACGTCGCGGTCTTCAGTGCAGTGGCGCGAAATCTGTTTGACGGCAATGAAGAGTATGAAGGGTCTAAGGTAAGCCTATCCACGAGAGGCAGGCTATTAGTCATCATGTGACATTGAGGTAAGTAAGATGAGATGCGGGCTGTAGTCTGCTGCACAATTCGCAGCACGAGCTGGATGGTTTACTAGGACCCGAACTCCGGGTGCGGGATGCGGACGTTCACTGGACGCGGCAGTTCAAAATATTTATTTTTTTGGAAGTCGGCGTCCATGCGACAAACTGCCGGACTACACGAGCTGCCCGTCTTGGACTTCCCGGGGAGTTGGCGTACCATGGCATTTTGGAAGTTGCAGTACGGGTGGAAGGTTTACTAGGGTACTGCACCAAGTGAACGTCCGCATCCATTTCCGGAAACCCGGACATGGCAACACCTCGTTGCAAACCAGGCGGTGCCAGATGTACGTTTTCGTACGTCGATTGCTAGCCAGTGAAGGGTCGATGCATGCAGCAGGCTCCACTCCAAGAACTCAGCGGGAATGACAGACCCACTCGGTCTGAGCCGCGCGATACAGTAAAACTTGTCATGTTCGGCATGCATTAAACTGACACCGTCAACCAGCAATCTTGCAATCTGCTACGTCTTACGCGGATGACGCGTTCGTCCTTGTATGCATTTCACTATGTGTACAATACTGTGCGAGAAATCAGCGCAGAGTTTCACACCCTATCTCTTGCCATATAACGTGAGCAAGATCCTTGGTGCGCTAGAACAGCCGAAAATCACCGAGCATAATGCCCAGTTTCCTAGAGCCGCCGGTGGCGCATATGGGGTGTCGTGGTCTTCATTTCAGCGGCGCGAAATCCGTCGGAAGGCATTTAAGAGTATGAAGGGTCCAAGGTAAGCTTCTGCACGTGAAGCAGCCTATAGGCCATCATGTGACATTGAGGTACGTAAGGTGAGATGTAGAACTGCAGTGTATCGCACAGTTCTCAGTACGAACTAGATGCTTTACTAGGAAATGAACTGCGGGGTGTGGACGTGGGCGTTCACTGAACGCGAAAATTCGATTTTTTTCTTTTTTTGGAAGTCGGCGTCCATGCGACAAACTGCCGTACTACACGAGCTGCCCGTCTTGGAATTCCATTGGAGTTAGCGTACCATGGCATTTTGGAAGTTGCAGTACGGGTGGAAGGTTTACTAGAGTACTGCACCAGGTGAACGTCCGCATCCATTTCCAGAAACACAGACCCCGTTGGACCATATTATAGGTATGGCAAGCCTCACGGCATGGGTTTCAGCGCTGCCCTGGGGATGTATATGGTGAAAGCCAAGCTTCTCCTGACTTCCGTTGAAAAGCTGTACCTCGACCGTCTGAGCCTCTTCTCGGAGAGAAATAAAAAACGTGGAAACGGCCCGGACAAGCCTAATAAGGAAAGTGCTACACATTTCGCGAGCAGAGTACCCGCGCGATATTCTCTGAGGACGAGGAGTAACACGACCTCAAGTTGCCGGGAAAACCCCACCTACTGCGTCGTTTAGACGTAGCTCTGCCCACCGTGGCCCTGCTTTTCATGCGAATGCACCGGATTCTGCAGTCTCTCCACAAGCGCGCCAACCAGCTCTAGCTGCCACCTAAGCGCTTTTCAGGGAGAGGACAGCTGCACCATCATTACGGCCAACGCCCTGACCAGTGGTAGTTGTGCAGTGGGGAACATTTGCCGCTGCCAGAAAGACTGTAAAGCAGTCAAGACGGATTATGGAGGGGAGGGCTACAGCCCAAAAGGAGAAGATAGAAAGGGCCGAGAGGAAGAAGACAGCAAGCGGCGCACGAGAAAAGCCGGAACGTGACCTGAACATGTTTAGCGATGAGACTTCGCATCAACTACCTGTCCACCCTACTACGGACACTCCAATTTTCCCTCAAAGTATGTAAAGTGCGGATAGGGCCCTATCCGCAGGCTCATCAGGTCACGACAAACACGCTTTACGGTCGATAGACGGGAACTACCCACACCCCATGCTCTGGCTGCTTCCAGTCTACATACCTGGTGAGCTCAGAGTGTACTTATACCCTACGACCTAGGACACCATATCGGTGTGTTAGTTTCAGCTCTACACGTGTATCCAGGTGCACTTTGATGAGCTTGAGAGTACGGATCTGGGCTCAGAGATCTAGAACCCTAGCCACCCTGAGACGACCGAGTGGAGACCTCCGGCTAACGGAGCTGGGGACTGAGGGAGTACGTATGCCTACTTTGAGATGCAACAAGGTGAGCTTCAGCACCTGAGCTGTACTTGCCGTCAGAACACCGCTTCATGTAGCGCCCTCCCTCGCACAAGCCTCAAGCCCTCCATGATATTGCCTCAGAGGATCCTTTTATCGGCTGAGTTCCTGTTGTCATTCATCGCAAGCGCATCAAATGAGGAAAATAGACTGGGACTGGGGCTGAGTAAGACCATGTGGAACCAATTTATCATCGAATGGTAAGACGACGGAGACGACATTGACAAGGAGCTAGGGTTTGCTTGCGACTCAAGAACACGAGGCCTATTCATGGAAGGATTCCGATCGAGATTCGACTAGAGTTGGGCTTCGGGATGGGATGTGCAGCTGAACGAGTGGGTGGGTCGGCTCAATATGTATACCAGACTGGAACAGATATCTAGTAGAAAACTGCTTTTGCCGGAGAGTGGCGATCGGGTTTTCCCGACTTGCAAGCGCTGCCCACAGCAAGCACTGCACAGTCACTTGGACGGGGCATGGAAAACGAGGGGACTGAGCTTCTTTATAGTCGTGAGTGGGACTGTGTGCTTCTCTTTGCCCGCGTGTAAATAGTTGCATGTGTTTACATACAGAAGAGAAGACGAGCAGGTGGCCAGGGCGGCGTTATTCGAGATGAAGACGGTTGTAATGCAGCCCAACTCTATTTGTTCCGGGCAGAGGAATCTCACGCATGTCAAGGTTGGATATGGAGACCGGGTGACGGACGAATAGACGGTACAGTATCATGGGTCCGCCGTGCCGTAATGGAAGAAAGTGCAGGAGGAGGTTTCGTACGCACTCAGAGGGGTACCGCAGATGCCGGTCAGTGATATGACCCCTTTCAGAGTTAAAAATAGTAAAATAGTTAAGGAGTCGAACATTGACGACGACACGGACACTATTGACTTCGCAGAATTGGTCGCGGTTGGGAGCAGTAGGACACGTGCGGTTAGTTCTGAAGAGATCGGGTTTTCCTCCAACAACTTTGACGATTTAATTGTCGTCGAGATGAAACGCGACGATGATCCGGTATCTACACCCAGAAAATGCTAAACGGCTGTGATTACCACAACCTTCAGCACTACATGCTACGCCGAAAAAAAAATCCAGCAAGGAGGCCACGCTATGGACGCTGGAGAATTCTTTGGCTCAGTCGACAGAAAAATGGCCCAGAGAAGTGGGCAATCTGGGGATCGCTGTAGTGACAATAAACGGTTTGACAAGTAATGAAAATTCTCATTAGGGGGTGTGTTATTAAGGACACGGCACTAAGATTTTCTTCTGAGACAGTAGAGCTCGAAGTGGGTCTGCGAAATTTGGCCTGAAGAACAACATTCATGCGCTCCTGTATTTTGACGTGAGCAAATCTCAACCCCTTTCATCAGTGATACCCTACTGGTGTTCAAAACTTAGTACTTTTGAATCCCACGAAGTGCATATGTACATCTTCTATGTGACGTCGACCCGCGCCTCATTTTGTTTTTTCGTTTGGTATGATACATGTGCGACCTGTTCAGCACAACTAGCATGCCCTCAGCGTCTTCAAGGAAACGTTTATGGCAGGGCTATAGTAAAGATAGAGTGCAGTGATAGCGGCTGTTCTCCCCTTGAACTTCTAATCTTAGGGGGCTGTAGAGCGTAGGATGAGTGCTGTTCCATATTAAACGATGCCAACTCTACAGTATGCCCAAGCGTTAAGCAGCAAAGGGCAACACTTCGCTCTACACCACGCACGATCGGATGTCGGAATTCGTGCATACTTTGCTACTCAGTGATGGGATGATGCACCATGCAGAATCTACTATGCAATCGAAATGGGAATGAAAGAATCAATACTGTTGAACCTCTCGATACGGTTAATTTCCTTATTCCCGGCATGCCCTGATTTGGCGCCGTCTACTAGCACTTGCGCAATCTGCCACTTATTACGCCGGTCACGAAATAGGCCCCGTCTGCGTTCTATTATGGTTTCGGTACTGTACCAGATGTCCGCGCGTAGTTTCTCCCTCCGTCTCTTTCCGCATAATGTCTGCAAAGCTCTGGGTAAGCCAGTTGAGATGAGCGTCACCGAGTATGGTTGTCTGCTTCCTGGAGCCGCAGATGGCGCATGATACGCATACAAGTCCTCAAGGCAGTGGAACGCAATCCGAAGGAGTGCAATCAACAGTATGGAGCGCCGGATTTAAGCTTGTCCGAGTGAGGCAGCCTACAGGTCATCGTGCGCCATACAGTTATGTTCGTTGAGAGGTGAAACTACGGTGTACTCGACGACTTTCAGTACGAGCTGGATGTCCACCTAGGAATTGAGTTGCGTGTAGTTCGTCTGAACATTGGCTTCCGGGACAAGTGGACACATTTTATTCTCGAAATAGACATCCATGCGAATCAGCGCCGTCCTAGACGACCACCACGTAGTCGGGTGTGACCGAGGTCACCATTCCACTGCGTTCGCAAACGTGTAGTATGGTTGGAAGTTTTAGTCGGGGACAACGTCCAGTGGCCGTTCGCATCCACTTCGAGAATTACAGATGTCTGGAAGCATTAGACAAACTCCTGCACCCCTTCGTTTCTGCTTGGTTCGTGCAGAGCTGTTTCCCTTGTCCGCTGTACAGAACGTAGGGCGGTGCCCGAAAACCTGCCACGCATCCGCTGTGAGGTTGTCACAAACCTCACCAACCTCAGGCCCTCTGGAACCTCGCTGGCCCAGTACGCTACACACTGGGACGAAGTTCGCTCGGCGGAAGGGACAGGTGGCTGTGGACAGAATGTGCGTTCATCATTGAGTGCGCACGACAGTTGCAAGTTATGAAGGATACACAGACCCGCACAAATTGCCTTGGCCCGTGCTCGCAGCATTCTAAAATTCTTCTTGATGTTCCTCACGTCAAGGTAGGAGCGCATACCTCAGTCCTTCACAGCTCCTGTACAGTACTGGTTCTTCTCGGGCGATTCCAAACTTTTTCGTCGATGATCTTCTACTCTTCTCGCCGATTGGCTTGCGGAGTGCCACGCGGTAGCACTGCGACACTATGCAACCGTCCACTGCCAGAATTCTACAAAAAACCTCCCTGGGACTGTTTGGCGCGGACCGCACAGTGCTGCAGGAAGCCGCACTACAATGCAATGTTTATTCCAGCTACTATACGCCCTCCGCGCCTTCACTGCAGTGCTATAGGGCGCCAACCGTACTGCCCAACCGTACGATGTTAGGGCGGCATATGTGCGCACCGAACCCTCCTCCGAAACATCATGAGAGAACTATTTGTTGTGTCGTAGAACACTTTACTTGTTCGGTTTAGGATTTCAATTTATCATTATTGCATTTAGTTGATCGTCGGTGCCAAGTACCCGTGTTTTTTTCCAACTTGAGTGTGTACCGCCGGGAGTACACCCGTATAGTCTGATATCACCCGTTGAAGGGTGCTTTGCTCTCAAGGACGGGCAGATAGTGCCTCTAACGGTACAAGACCTCTTTAGTACCGGTTGACGGGCATTTGTTCCCAAGTATCACTTCCACTGCTCATCCTCGGTAAGGTCGGCCAACGAACTTCGTTGATCCGGCTTCATGACTCTGGTGGCGCGATCGGCTGCAATCACCACCCACGCGTGCTACGATGAGGTTGGCGGTCCGTCAAACCGTCGCTGAGAGCTCCTCTACAGTACCGTGGCCGCGTGCGAGCCCACACTTTAGATATCGGTAAAACTCTCTCCATACTCTGGTAGAGTGTTCGCGACTTGGCCTGTTTGTCACTGTCGTCGACAGACACGCTCTATGGACACTCCCCGCATAGTAGTAACTGCAGTTCCTCAAAATCTGTATTGTTTCCCTACGGAATCGGCTGTTGCCAACAACCAATACTGTCAAAGTAACTCAAAGGGAGGCTCCAGAGTAGCCCCGCCTTCGTTGACCACCAACGTCTGCCTCTTTCTCGTTTGCAGTAAGTGTACCCCCGCGCGAATATGTGGCATTGTGAACTACATACACCACATGGTAGCCGTCCTTATGCGACCAGAGCCGAGCACCGTATGCCGCAGACTCTGTTCACACACGCTTACAATTGAGTTAGTGGATGAAACCCACACATAATGCATCTCTCTATCTTGCAATGCGTACTGTACCATGCCCATTACTTTGAGTATCACTCCCTCTACCATCTCCACAAAACCGCAGTTGCAGTTCTACAGCGACTTGCATGGGGCACACATCTCTTCTCCGAGTATTCATCTGGCTGCGCCAACGCAATACTGGGCTATCGGATCATCGACTTTTAGTACTTTACAGTGAAAGCGCCACAACCACTACTCAACTCAGAGCTCATTACGCCATCTACCCTACCTTAGTAACTGCTGCATTCGTCTTTTCCTATTTCGTCTGAGCCAGACCCGAACCGAACGTCAGCAGTCTGATTGATGCATCAGAGGTACCTGGAGCAGCCGGACAAGGTCCCCCCTTTTCACGTTTGCAAAGCACTGAACTCGAAGCCTTGGTCTACCCTGATTCCAGATGGCTTCTAATTGGTTCCCAATTTATTACTGTTCATTCTGACAGCTGGAGTCGTATCAAGCCATAATAGAACTGCCTTGAAGATCAATAGGCTGAATCCGAGGTGGACTCGTCTGTACGACTCGGATGACGAGATGAATACGGAAAAGACTCGGTCGATCAAGTAGGAATGCATTGTTCCCAATCAATCCGAGTTTCGTCAGCAGCGGACATCTCTTTGGTGAGAGCTGGTCTGATCGTGAAGCACGTCATTATGTTTGCAATTCAACCTGTCTGATGTAATGACTGGTATAGTAGAGAAGATACACAACCCAATCTTCGACAATGGTATTGAAGACTTTATGGACAAGAGTTTTGGTTCAGTTTGGTATTCCATGGCGGTCGCATGACGCGGTAAACCGTTAAAAATTCCGGTCCCAGTCAGCATCCAACTATGCACCTCTTCCAGTCTCCACATTCCAGACCAACGAAAAGCCGAAAAGTACAAATGCTCTTCCTTTACACTCACCGATAAGCCCATTCTCACATACAGAAGGAGCGCTACAACTCCCCTACCAATACTTCATTATCCCCGCTCAGCTCTGATGATGTGGTTGATGTTCATGCCTAGGACCAGAGATATTCAGATAGACGGGCGCAAAACAAAAGTCACGAAAATAAAGTTTGTCATTGCAATCGAAATACCTTCATCACTCTCACCAGACAAAACATCGGGCGCCATTCCCAATGACCTGTCTCCACAACTTTCTCGTCAATCAGATTACTGCGCGTTGCACGACAGTGGGTTTCTCCGCACTCTGCATGTATCCGTTGCTGTAATTAACGCAAGGTAGTGATGTGGTAATGGCATCAATGCTATTTCGATTGTCAGAGCGCGGGCAGATGCAATTGTGATTCATCGACCTTGTGCGCCAATCTATGATACTCTGGTGCACGACGGTTCTGAGCACACGGTGGACAACATGAAGCATTTAGTCTGGTTCTTTTCGGCAAGGTCGCTATCACAGAGCGTATTCGTAGGCTCGGTAGCATCGACTAGCGCGGAGAGCTTTCCTAAATTAACTCAAGTTACTGATGATTCTAGAGAGATGGTTAGAAGGTTTGGATTTTTGAACAGAAGACACATACAGTGGGCACACAACTGAGCCTACCGCTCACTCTACCACCCTCTCCCAGCGATCGGGTCAATCGATCGGGTGCCGACTAAAGCGATCGTTTCGAGACTTTATCACCTTCCATGCGGAGCGCACGAATGGTTTCGAGGGAGAGGAGATGCGTTCCCATGGATTGCAATGCAGAGCATTGGCACCTGGAGGTCACCTAGACCCACTGCGCTACTGTAGAGATAATTGGAACTGTATCCGATCTCCACGGCCAACAGCTGACAGTGTAAGTCTCTTATAGGCCGGCATGCGCTTTTACGCCACGCAAGATACCGACCCACGTGGGGGGGGTGTGGCTGCCAATTTTTCTTCGGTTTTGATCGTTATGAGTCACATATTACGGTCTGCCATTTCGCACGGTGATGCATAGTTTCAATTTTAGGTCCTAGCTGAAGTTGTACTTACCTCAAGCCGACCAGCCGTCTCCGCTGGAGCTGGCAGACTCCTGCTTGCCAACGCTCAATTAAATTATGAACCGAAGTATCCGAGCTGGGAAAATGGCTGACTGTAAAGTCTACGCGGGCATGGAAGCTGTCCTTCCGCTATTGAGCTAATCGCTGCGTTTGTTCTTCACTTCGAGCGATGTAGTCTACTTTACATGCACGCCATACTGCTACGGGCGACTGTCTTGGCATTTTCGAGCAAGCACGTGCGCCTATCTTCGTGAGGGTCTATCACATTCGACCTCGAGACGCGCTGTATTGGCTTATCGCCCATGCTGGTTGACGTGCAACTCCCGCCTGCCCAAATTCCACTTTGGCTACTCGCTACGTCCATCGCGTAACCAATGGGCACCCTGAACGTTTCCACTCTTTTTCCCATTGGTGCTGTACCACCTCAGCTTTAGAGTACCAAAATATATTGCATTTGCACTGCTGACAGTACGCTACTACAAAACACTATAAGGCTGGCATCGCGCGACAGCATCCTCTTTACAGTACCTCGAGCGCGTCTACGGGCATGGCTGAACATGTATACAAGTTCTTCGCATTTACTCGGAGCGACACTATCGCTACGGCACTAACCTACTAAATAGTTAATATTTACTTCGACGCCTACTGGTGTCTAATGGATAGTGAGTTTTTCCTCGTATGAGGTCAGCTCTGGCCTCATATGCGGTCAAAGTCATGACTGGAATAGATAAATTAAACCTTCGATTTTCAATCGTATTCTAAATGTGTGGTGCCCCTACCGCCGAACCTTGTGTTCCTTTCGCGTTCGAGTAGAAAAGTTTCTACAACTATTTCTAACTGCGCCGAGTTAGTCCAGTGGTCTTCGGGCTGCCGGGGGAGCATCGGACCACGAGTTGAATTGTCACTGAGTGTATTTGCGCTTCGAAATCCTCTGTGAGGACTTGACAAGTTCCGAAGTATTTGTGTTTCAGGATTCTCTTAAAGAACCCACTTGAATAGAAGGCGGTGTACGGTGACATCGTCCAGATGGGTACTCCGTATCGATGCAACGAGATCGAGCAAGTCATATGGCGCAGATAAAACTGTTGGGGGCCATAGACTATTTTCTAATTTTGGTACACATCTACAAGTGATAACTATGATATCAACCACGGTAACTCACCAATATGAGATTCAGAATTTACTTCCCAGACTACTGAAACATTTTAAAACCTACTCCTCATTCCCTTCATATTCGAAACCATGGACCTCCTGGACATGCTGCGGAAAGCAGTTCCTAGCAGTTTCATGATGACATATATGAATTTCGCGGCGAATATTTTAGGAACAACCTGAACATATGAATTTCGATTACTTTGTGTTCTTATGGAAAGAACAGCGAAACTGACAGGCCGCATTTGATGGCGTTACGTCCGATAACAGATGTCTGCGCTTTGTGGGGGTTACGTGGACCCCAAACCTACTGTCAAAGTCCATGTTGTCATCCGTGGTTTCAGCTGCAGACCTCGCACGAGCATGCAAAGCTTCATCCACACCACTGTCAGTTAGGCCATCTGCCTGTTGGCAGTAGAAATCGTTCGGAGTCAACACCCGACTCTTTCGGCATCCTGAGTACAGCTTCCAAGAGTCAACGATGCAGATAGCCAGTAGAGAGGTGCTGACTCTTATGGCCCAATCTTTAACCTCGAAATTCCTTCCCAGACCAAGGACACCCTGACGACAGCGGTTGTGCTTGTCAACCTGAGAACATGTTCCATAGCAGTTCTCACATACTTTCGGAATGGAAATCTCAATGCTGTCCTGGTCAGGGTTTCCGTCAGGGGATCTCCACCTCTCACGGTATATGTTGTCACCAGCCGAGTATCTTCCAGTACAGCTGATTGAATAACGTCTATCGCGGTTTACTCATATGAAGGCCATAAGGTCGGGCTTACCAGTGACCATCGTGACATGCGAAACCTTGTCAGCTATTTCCAGTCCGCTAAGGTAGTCAGCAGGGTAACCCTTTCTGGCTGTCTTGGCAACACCAGTAAACTTCAGGCCATTGTCAAGAAGCACTTTAGCTGTCTCGACCGACCCGAAGTACTAGCCAGCGCAGATGACTCTGTCCGTGTGGAACCATGGCTCATACAGTGTCAGAAGTACGGAGGTTCCATGGTTATAGCTGCCCTCGTACTGTTGGTGGACAATATTGTCTGCCGAAAATGTCAGCTCGAGACGAATCATGATGCCACTGACACCACCACAAGCTGACTTTATTTCACACCCACTTTCCGGCTTGCAATCGAGTTACATATAGTGTGGAATGCCAACAGAAATCCAGCTGCCCCCTGGACCGTACTACCTCGACATAATCCCATTGACGCATACACGCTGAGACGGGTTGACCTTTGTGGCCCGATGATCGTTAGTTGTATCAACGAAAATCTTGACCAGGTTCCATCTCGGATCCATGGTCTCAGCGCTGCTTCCAGCTCCGGTAAATGCAATGCAGGTGCGGAGCTGCTCGAAACGGTTACAAGGTATTATGTCTCAAAAACGCGCAGATCGAAAGTGCTTGCTGCTCGTGATCTTGCTCCACAATGTGCGACGATTGCTGAACTGGCATCATGTCATCAAGACCAAAATCCCGAAAAAGCGTAAAATTTCACCTTTGCTTGCAGTCTCGAAATACTAGCTTTCCGGTTCCCTGTTTGTCGACAAAACCATCTAATTCAGCTGACGCTGCGGGAACATCCATATAAAGTAGTCGAATGGGTTCAATGATGCAGGATAGGAGCACTCAGATACAATCTCGTCGATCGGGCCACTGACCTTCCAAGGCTTCGTACAAATGGAGCCATTCATTTCCAGCGTGACTTCGGCACGAGTCCACACTGTACCATTGACCTCAACGACTGGGCCAGCTGCATTTTCGCTTGTGCTCCTTTTGACATCGTGACCCTCTCCATCCATGGGTGTGACGAGGTCGATGTCAACGCCCGATTCGGAACTGCCTGACTAATTTCCTAATTACTCAGAGGTTTGAGCAGCAGTTGGGATTCCTGTTTCAGCATCGTTTTCCGGACTCTCTCCTGCCTCGATGTTTTCCAGCCGCAGTGACATGACCTTGATTCCATCTGCAAGCTCCCAGCTGACATTCACATCAGTGACATTTCTATCGTTGACCTTGGACTTCTAGATATCTCTGGCGGTTTCAGAGACTTCTTGACCTCCCGCCTGGCAGAATACATCCGCCGAAACTTGAAGTTGGAGGTTAGAAGGCGAGCACGAGTATAAACTCGCGATCCGGCGATGCGACGGGGGTCAGAAGTGGGAGACATGGTTTTTGAAAATTGAGGACTCTTCGGGATATTCGGTAGAGTTCTCGCTTCTGCTCTAGGTGAAGCTCGATAGCTGTAGCCTGTCCGAGCTTTCAACACTATGGGGCGTCGCTTGGACCAAAGGAAGAAGCAAGAAAAAATTCCTACGGATTTTATAGTTCGACTTGAAAGTTGCCCTCATATCAGGCCAAACGTCCAATAGACACTAGGGGCGCCACAACATCCCCCATTGCATAAAACGTACATCAGACTAGCACTCTCCGACATTACAGGTACGGGGACTTTGCTCTACTTCTTGCGACCAGCTTCTCCTCAGCAATCGACTTTTTCCCTAGTTCGCTGATTCACGCCCAAAGCAACCTCTCTCGTACCCATCTGTTCGACTGTAGCTTTCGCACTCGATCCTCTTTCACTTTAACCTCACTAGCTTCGCCTACTTATCCTCTATGTACCTCCACCGCTGTCCCTATTTTCCTGCCTCTCTACTTCGCTAGAATTGTTCCTCCTTCAGCTCAGATAGAGTACCCGTCCCGCTTCGTGGCCTGTGGCGTATATCCTGGGCCCAGGGGCCACGTCGAGTCGCTTTACTACCCAGCTGGCTGAGCTATTAGCTACCACATCCTTCGAAAAGTATACACCTGGCTATCCCTCTGATACGACACCCAGTTCCGAACAGCAGTGGTGTCTTGTTCCTCTACCTCGCTAGTGCCACATTTGACGCTGCCACCAGCCTTAGGCCGGAACTGCGCAGAGTACTCCGCACTACTCAGAACTTTCGACGATATATATCGGTAGCGTCAGTTCCTCCAATAGTTGCAAACGAAAGTACCGGCGGAGCATGACTTCTCGCCTATGTGGCTGCCGAGTATGCTAGCAGTGTGGTTTCGCATAATAGCGCTTGCTCCAAGCACTCCGTCGAATCGCATCCCCTCACCAAGGCATTCTCTGTTCAGTTTCATTGTATCCATAATCCCAGCTCAACCACCCCCTTTTTGCTGCACAACTGTGTGCGTTAGTTTTCTTTCGTATTTGTCGTTTTCAGGGTACTGTCCACTTCCAGGAGTCTATCCCTATACTACAAATATTGCCCTACATACCTCCCCACGCATCGCATCGCACTGCCTACAGAAGCAGGTTTCCCGACAGTCGAGTTCTAATCGAGCTCCTACCGAGCGGCAAACTGTTCTGATATTGGGGTTTGTGTACCTCCCCCACCACCACCCCCTCCATTACCCCCACGTCTCTCCCCACCCTCCGCACCCCCCCTGGGCCCTCCGCAGTGGAGCTACACTATAGTAGTGCTCTACAATGTGCACATCGAGTTGCTCTTCAAATCCGACTTGATTTATCTCCAGGAAGCGTCATCTCCGCACCATAAGAGATGTAGAAGCCCGCAGAGACGCGTATATGATGAGCACGAGTCTCTTCCCAGTGCCAGATTCGTGTTCTTGAGCGCGACGTGCAAAATGCAGCTAAACCGAGAGCATATATACACGGCATCCGATGCAGACATTGTAGGGCACTGCCTTAGTGTAGTATCAGGGGGCTGCAAAAGCGTCCAAAGTACTGCTAGATACTGTGGGTTAGCAACCCAATTAGAGATCAGCACTTAAGAGACCAACCTTTTCAGGCAACGCGCTGCTCCGCGAGGGGAGGTAAAGTGAGAGATATCTCAAGGAATGGGAAAGATCCCTGGAAGCGGGCAATACCCGGAGAACAAACGACGCCAGGGGTGATACTCCAACCAGTGGTTTAACACCAAGGAAGTAGCCAAGTCCAAGTTATAGATAGTATCCAACTAAGTGGATAGTATGCGGATGAATGCATTCGCTTTGGTGGCGTGCTCCCAACGGGCGTGGTTAAACAGAATCGCTCTGATGGCGTGCCCTGCGGCGGCGTGAGTAAGGAGTTACAATCCGTTCTTAGAGTCATTTGCGACTAGAGGAGGAAGTCGCACAACCGATAAGGACCGTAGAAAGACTTATTAGTCTACAGCCTAGGTGGTGCACCACGAATAGCGATAGGAGTACCCACCTCCAGAATGCTCGCTAGGCACGCGGAGGACGTAGTCCATAGTCGAGGTGGAGTTCGGGAAGGCGCACGCTATAAGCCTACCAGCAAGGTTCATAGCCCAGCGCGGCGCGTCAAGAGACAAATGCGGTAGAGTCTCACCGAGAGGGGCGAAAAGCCCCGAGGGAAAGTCCCGATACGGCAGCTCGTAGCGACATGGCGTACCGCCACAGACAACGCGCTCGCTTGAAGGGAAGGGGGAATGGGGGAGGCAACTCAAAAGCCGGCGGACGCGTGCCAAAACTTCGTAGACTTTAGAGTCAACCCCTCCCTCACCGGGGACTTAGTTTACAATAAGACTTAGTGTTGACATATGTACATGTACTGTACATGCCAAGTCCTACGCCGGCATCTCATCTGCGCCAGTACATTACAAATACAACTAAATATTACATCTAAAACTACAAACTGCCCTGCCACGTGGCATGGAATGACAAATAAACCAAATCCAATAAATCAGATCACAGATAAATTAGCATGCACACGTGTGCAACATGGGTTAGTACAGTGGGCGGGGCAGAAGCGCACGGCGTCGTATCAGAGACTGACACTGTCAGCCACCGGCCACGTCGCTTGTACACCGTACACATTCCGGCTACAGTAGTGCTGCAAGCCTAGCCCGAATCGGAGAGCCCGTGCTCTACATACACGACTGTACGGCCGTGGCTCTGAGGATGTAGATACGGTGCGGAGCGGCGGGGTGTGCCCGGTGTGTCGGCAGAGCGTTGAGGACGTGGTGGGCGGCAGCGGCAGGTGAGGAGGACAAGGGAGGCGGAAGAACGGCTGAATTCGGGCAAGTTGTGCTATCTGAACACGTGTGCACGTGGAAAGTACGAGGGGGGCCAGTGGGCGGGAATAGGGGTTGTCTTGCGGTCTGGTGCCGGTTCTTGGGAGGTGCCTATAGCCGCTGGACACTCTTTCCTGTGCTCACCTTTCTTTACTGTGAGGCAACGTGGGGCTTGGCCTCGTATGACGCAAAATCCAATGTCCAACAGACACTACGTGTCTGGAGGGGGGCAGGGGTGGCGGTGGGGCAAAGAGAGTGTGTGTGTGTGTTTAGCTTCGAAATCATTCTAATACAAACACCTACAGCACAGTTGAGAATGAATGCATACGACGAATGCACTCGAATTGCATGTTGTAGAACCCCACGAGCTTAATTTGTCAAAATAGCTGGAAAAAAGCAAGCTTGGACAGCTTCCCCAGTGCTGCGTCCAAGTGCTACAACGCCACAGCAGCTAGAGTGCAGTCCGAAGAAGACGCTCATTTTCGGTAGCAGCGACGTAGCATTTCACGATGAAGCCATACCATGGTACAGTAGCAAACAGCACGAGCCTTGCAGAACTTTATCTGCGAAATGAGCGAGCGTTAGACATGAGGGGGAGAAGGAGAGCAAGCCATTTCCCAGCATTGTGCTGTCCCATAGAGAGAGCCGACCTCTCGTTGCCACAGTGTAGTCACTCCCCTTCTGAATGTCTGTCATCCACCATATCCACTATCATGCACTACTGGCAAGAATATGACAGCAGTTCAGGGGCAATGGGAGTCGTCGCATAGTGGTTGGGAGTGTGGTGATGCAAAGTGTTCTGCTGAGGTGCCGCACAGCACTGGACCCACTCGCCGTTTCTGTTTCCATCTGTCACAGACAGAGATGCAGACAACCATCCACCTGTCTCCACTTGCCTCCCTCCTTCCTTGAAAAGCCTTTCCCCTCCCTCCCTCCAATCTCGTGCTCCCCCCCATCTTCCTCCCACCCACCCACTTTCATTCCCCACTCTCTATCTCCACGACCCCGCACCCAATCCTTATCTGCACCCATGTGTCCCTCCCCCTGCTTCCTATCCCCTCTTCCCCTTTCCCTCCAACCCTTCCCTGCTCCCTC
>JAUKWC010065051.1:0-35696 GCA_032356245.1 Endocladia muricata | reverse complement strand
GCAAATCCATAATCGTTCTATTGGAGACTTGGTAAAAGGGTCACTATTAGTCATATCCGCCTCTTGAAATGTCTGTGGACAATAGCGAGAAATATCAAACCTAGACTTTTTGTTTGCTACCCCCTACCCCCTACCCCCACCCCCACCCCTACCCCTGCCCCTCCCACCTCTCTCAGCGCCCTGCTCAACCCTGCCCCATCCCCCAATCGCCCACCCTCCCTCCTCCTCCCCCCCGGCTTTGTATTAGGAAAGGACGGCACCCTGAAGAAAAAGCGCGGTCGCAAGCCCACGCCGGGGCTCACGGAGGAGGACCGACGCCAGGCGCGTCTGCTGAAGAACCGGCGTACGGCGGAGACGTCGCGCCGCCGCAAGCTTGCTTTGATGAACCGTCTCAACGAGGAGAAAGAACAGGCATGCAGGGAGGTGGAGCTACTGAAAAACCAGAATGAGGCACTGGTGAAACGCCTTGCGGCGGCCTTGGGAGTGTCCAAGGAAGGCGTGCGTGGAGAGGTGTGGGCAGATCAGTCTGAGGTGTCGGGGGGTTCCGTGGCGGGGGGGACTGACTCGGAGGTTAGTGTGAGAAAAGGGTGAGGGAGGAAGAGGGTATCACAGAGTAGCAAGAAGAGGAGGGAAGGAGGAGAGGGAGGAGGGGGGAGGGATGCAAGCGTCGCGGAATAGAGTGATATGTAAATAACTGACAGATTGCTCACGCAGTGGGAACGAGTCGTGGAGGCAACGTGCATGCACATGCACACGGCAACCAACATGCTTTTGCACGACAACAAAGCGTTCCTTTCCACGCATTGCACGCAAGGTAAAACCGGCCACGTCGTTCTGCGAGACCACCACTCGTCCATTCGCTGCCAGTATCCCCGATGCCACCACCCTTCTCCATGACGCCTCCCCTCTCTTCCTCATGCCCACTGTTCAATAGTATCCGAGACCACCTCCGACCCCCCCTCCCCCCCACCAACTCCTCTCCTCCTCATTACTTCTCGAGCACCTGCTGCGGATAAAGTACCAGGAACACGTACCACCAGACAAGCACTCCCAAAGTCACCCCCCCTGCCAGTACCACGGCCCACCCCCGACACACGCTCCACGACCCTGCCACCACGGCCCCACCCGTGCTCACAATCGTCCACGGCTGGCACCATGCAGGCTTGTCGCTGGAGTACACCTGCTGCGCGTCGCGCGCCAGCTGCACGGGCGTCTTCGACACGGCGACACAAGCGGTTCGGGGCGGGGGAGGGGAGCGGTAGCGCGGGCGTCGGGGGGTGAGTCGAGTGCGGGAGAGGGGGATGGAGGGGAGGGGAAGAGAGAACTGGAAAGCTTGCATCGAGAGAAGGTGAGAAGGCGAGGGAGGAATCGGAGATCTGTGCGGGCGGCGGATGGAAAAGGTTTGGGAGGAGGGGCAGGCCGCAGAGACCAGACAGGCGGGAGAGAGGGATGCAGATTGCATCTGGAAAGAGTCGAAATTGGACTGTTTTGGACAGTATACAGTATCAACGGTGGTGCTCCTTTCTTGCTTGGACTGGGAACTTGCAAGGCAAAATGTTTTCAAAAAAAGAATGCACATTTTGGTCCGATGGAGATCGCCAGCTCGACTGATTCTGGAGGGGGCCACGTTGTTCCTTGGTCGCCGTGCGACTCTCTCATCAAGGGGCTATGCTTTGTTTCGTGAAAGCGGAAGTGTTGAGAGGCATTCTTCTGCCGCTTTACTCTTCGTGAACAGTGTTGAGCATTGCGCAGGCGCCAAGAACGATCAAGTCGCTTCGGAAGGACTTCCTCAAGGCTATTCCTGCTCTACATTTACAGTTTCGTGGAGAACATGTGGTCCCGACAGGGCGCCTTTGCTCTCGCAAGGCCACCGCTACGGTTGACTCCGACAAGTTACTTGCAATGTTCTTCATTTTGGCCAACACACGGTTGGGCGAACCGTCAAGGAAATCATTTCCAGCTAGCTAGAAAGCGGAGAGGGTGGCGAAGGGGCGATGCATTTTTCGCCACGGCAACTTTGGCAGGAAGTGATCATGCGTCGCAGATGTGGTCCTCTTCGACTCATGATTTGCATCTATACAATACAATGGCTCGGAAAAAGCAGCCGTTCACCACGGTAGAGCCTGGAATTGTGCGGTTTTACTCGTGCGGGCCGACGGTCTATGATTATGCTCACGTGGGTAACTTTCGCGCATTCCTGACTTACGATGTCATCAAGCGGTGGTTGATATGCAAAGGCTATGAAGTTCGACACGTCATGAATCTCACTGATGTTGATGACAAGATCATTAAGAAAGTGCAGCAGCTGGGATGCACGGCGGAAGAGCTCACAAACAAGTATGCAGACGCTTTCTTCGCCGATCTCGATTTGCTGAACATTATCCGGGCGCAGCATTATCCCCGAGCAACAGAGCATATCAAGGAAATCGAAAAGTCTGTGAAGGGATTGAAAGAGCGAGGCTATGCTTATGAGCGCGAGGGCTCCGTCTACTTTGCGGTCTCAAAATTTAATTCCTATGGCCGACTGGCCCAATTGGACAAACGCGAAAGAGGATCTCTGACAGCTGCCGCAGCAGCGGGGAATGGCGCCATTGACAGCGACGAGTACGACAAGGATGACTTACGAGACTTTGCTCTCTGGAAGAGCTTCAAGCCAGAAGATGGCGAGGTCTTCTGGAACACCTCTCTTGGAAAGGGTCGACCAGGATGGCACATCGAATGTACCTGCATGGCAATGAGGTATCTCGGACCGGAGCTCGATTTACACGGCGGTGGAATCGATTTGATCTTTCCGCATCACGAGAATGAGATTGCGCAATCCGAGGCCTTGACGGGGCGACCTTTTTCTAGATTTTGGGTGCACAATGGCTTTGTTAACATCGACAACGAAAAGATGTCGAAGAGTCTGGGTAATTTCCGAACGCTTCGTGACATCGTGAGGAAACCTGAAGATGCCAGAGCGTTCCGGTACATGGTGATTTCATCGCAGTACCGTTCAGCTCTTGCTTTCACTGAAAAAGGTTTCAAGTCTGCTAAAAGTACGATTAAGCGTCTTGATGCCCTGAGACGACGATTGGCGAGTTTGGATGGCAAAGGTGGGGAGGACGTGATCACAGACATAGTGAAAGCGGCATCCGAAGATTTTCGGAAAGGAATGGACGACGATTTCAATACGCCTCGCGCTGCGGCTGCCATGTTTTCTCTTGTCAATATCATCGAGAGCATGTGCAAAGCTGGGCAATTGGGTGCATCTGCTGCAAAGACGGTTGAGCGCACGCTCGACGCAATGGATGAGGTGTTTGGAATTTTTTACACACCTGTTTTATCAGACAAGGATGAGCGCTTCATTCCACCGAAAGTTACGAACATTTCTCCAGAACTCCAGGCTCTGCTCGAGGAACGAGCCGTAGCAAGAACGTCAAAAAAGTTTGCACGCGCGGATGAGATTCGCGACGAAATTACGGCTGCCGGCTTCGCTATTATTGACACACGCGATGGTGCGAAATTGGAGCCTTTAAACAGTTAGAAAGAGAACCCCTTCTACCTATACACTAATTATTTGCACAGCACAGAAAAGTGACCATGGCTGTCGTCATTCCAGCTCTCGAACAATGTTTTTTCTTCGATCCGCAACGAGCTTCTTGCGGTTTTTTGGTTTCGTGTGCCGACGCATATTTCGGGATTTTCGATTTTCGCTCTGTTTCATGATAGCTTTTGTTGCCTGCATGCTCTTCACATGACCCGGCAAATGGCGCTTCTTCGCAATTTTCCGAACTTCCGATATTCCTTGATAGCGTTCAATGAGCTTCTCGGATGCCTGCACTTTTTCCTTTTCGTTTCGGAATAGCGGCTTCAGCGGCCGACTCCTTTCACTCTTCCATACACGCACATCGCCGTCGTCGCTTCCCGACACCACATAGGATCCATCAAGTGAGAAATTCACCGCAAACACACGCTGCATGCGCTTTGTATGGTACACCTCGCGACTTTTTCCTACAGTGTAAGGGAATATGCGTATTGTCTTATCGTAACTTCCAGTGACAAATTCCTGACCTGTCGGACTGTAGTCGACCGACATGACTGCGGCCACGTGATCCTTGTGCACTGTAAGAGCACCTCGCGAACTCAGTTTTCTAATATCGTAAGTGTAGCAATTGTGATCGTCGTTTGCGGCGGTGAAATTAAACGCCTCCATGGGATTCCAGGATACATCGTTTGTGCGCATTGCCAGGACAAGACGACGAATTGGCACATTCGATCGCGTATCATATAGAGTAATGGAACGATCAGAACCTGCAGATGCAAGCAACTGGTGTTCAACTGGGTTGTAACGCACACAATGCAGAGAGTCGACCGACATTGAGAGCGTTTGCAACGGGGCAGACCTGGACTCATCCCAAATCTCCACAGCAGACGATGCAGTCGCAAATTTTGGTTCGGAATAATGCGCAGAGATGGACGATAAAGGCCCCGCGTTCGAACGATAGTTGGTCAGCTCTTTCACAAGCAACGGATTCGATTCATATTCAGTTTCCAAATCAATTGTGTGGACTAGTTTTGCGTCAGTACAAACGAGAACTCTTCTTGAATCATGAGAAAAAGTTATTCCCCTTGTGAATGCTGCGGGTTGTGGCGTGATATACAACTTCGGTGCATGCGACGGCAGGTGCCACACTCGGACCTCGCCATCGGCGGCGGCTGATGCCATCAACGCCACATTGGCACGCGAGCGTGCCATGCAGTAGACACCATCTACGTGCGATGGAGCGCACGCAAACAGGAAAGGACGCGCTAGAGTACGCGAGATCTTAGCAGCGGTAATCGAACGCTGAACGTCGAGAGGACGCGCGGGAGGATGCAGAAGTGGTGCATGATTGCGTGAGGCACGTGCAACGTTCGGAGTCCCGTCATGCAAACCAGACCATTCTCCGTCTGAACGAGAGAGCACACGCATCCTCATCGTTCAGATAGCGGGTGTTCGGACTGACCGGCCAAGACGCAAGCTGAGCCGGAAATCTAAGACAGCGTAATTGCAGATTTCTTTCCAAGTTCAGATTGGCATAGACAGAGTTCTCCGCCTTCGCCGACGCTTTGAAACGCACTGCAGTTTTCCGAGAAGTTTACAGATCCCGAGTGGATCTAATGTCCTTCACCATACATATTACTCCTCAGTGTAACCGGTCGTGTTTACTCGTCGCTACTGTAACGTGGAAGACCTCGATGCTTCCAATCGAAATCACAAAACATTATTATATTGACAGTTGAACACCAGCTGTAATGGACGATCTGCTCATAGGCACGAAATATTTCATATTGCGACCTGCTAGAATTCACGAATACAAAACAAATATTCAAAATTGGACGAATTTGAAATGACCAGGTATATGCGTGACCGAAGGAATTCTCAACCATGGGTCCAATTTTGAGTGTACAGTGGTGCCTTTCACATTGGGACGCTTTAAACCCCCACATGCATAAAATCAATCCCTTGCCGATCTTGTTTGTGCATGATTGGCAGTACAGATTCCAACAGGATGCAATTCTGTGGAAGATGAGCCGGGCCAGATCGATAACTCCAATATTGAGGTGTTGTTTCTAACAGGTAAGGTGTCAACTCTCGTGTATTGTGTGACAGGTAATTCTCATTGGAGTAGGAGAGGCTGAGGAACATTAGCAGCCTGTCTTGAGCGAGTTGATTCGGCCACCAGTGAATTGCTTTTCGTATGGGCATACCTGGAACTTTTTGAATTTCCATTGGTTACATTTGTCGCACCACGAAACTAATGCCATCCGCCCCTCAAGCACGATCTTGTCCTGCTGGGCTTGCACACTCAACTCGCCCACGCTGTGTTGTATTCGAAGCAATAGAAAAATGCTGGCAACGACTCGGCTGACCAACTTGTCGCTGCCAACCAAGTTTTATGACTCGAGGTTAGATCAATGCTATGCCCAGCATGATATATTTGATACATTTGACTTCTCACACGGACAAGTAAAAGGCATGTAACTTTTAGCACAGCTTCACAGTAGAGGGGTTAAACCATTCACGATTTCGGCGCCACGACTGCCTCGCGGACTTGAAAATTCGAATCTCTTGAAGTTCGACCAGACTTTCTTATCAAGTGGGTTGTACGATCTAGGAGATGACATCCCCCCCTCTAATTCATCTGCTGTCACGCACGGATTGACCAAGCTTACTAGGAAACTTTTGCATACGGAGGTATTGTAGACCGACTTGGGTACATCTAGTTGCAGTCGAAACAGTGTGTCAGGCTTATTCCACCGCTTAAACTACAGCTGTATTTGCTCGTCAAGCTGCTAACCATCGATATGGTCTATGAGGCGTGAGGCTAGAGTTTATCTTACCCCCCTGCTGCCGATACCTCAAACGAGAGGTTCATGCACAGCGAGGGGGGAGGGCAGGCAATTAGAGCCGTTCGTGAGGATCATGAACGTGAGTACCTTCATGGCGCAGCGATCAATCCTGTCAATCCCTTGAACGTTTCCAGAGGTGAAAAGCTAACTCTGTGTTGTTCAGTGCATACAGAAGATTCGTACACAAAGTCACGGGGGGAATGGTTGAATATATGTGTATATAGTTGATGGACTTGCTCAGCAGCGGCAGCCATCTTCCACAAACTGCAGCCGTTGGTCCGCGTCAAAAACGACTGGACATCAGGAGCATGTAATAAAACAACAGTACAGTAGCACCACCCAGCGTAGAATTCCTCTGTTGCAGGTCAGATCCAGATTAAAATAGGAGCAACGCCCCCTGTTTGACACGCAACGTTGCTGAAATGAATTATCCCCGGGGGCCGTAAGCAGCATTAAGCAGGACAGCTTCAGCCCTCAGAGTAACAGAAAAACAATATTCCTCTGTGCATGTCCAGCATGGCATTGCCCCTGACTGTGTCAACATCCAAGCGCCAATCACATGTCGTCACCCCGAATATGCGCGCTCATTGGCCCTACTCCCGGCTCTATTCAGATCACTCTTCTATGTTTGATTCGTCCATCCCGTGTCCCAAGTCGTCGGCACCACACATTGGCCCCGTTAGCACCAGCCTTGCCAAATCCCCGAACTCCCGAGTCTGCACACGACACCAATCACGACACTCTCTGATAACTCAAGAGTAGATCCGGCTGCTGGGGCATCTCGTTTTACTCCTATGTCTGAGCCTTGTTCTTCCCGGTAGGTTTTAACGGCTTCCAATTTGCTTTGCAAACGCACTACGTCTTGTGTGGTGATGGCAGCTTTTTCCAATTCGTCGCCAGTAGCTTCTAAACGTCGATTTACATTACTGATCTTTAGAAAGCAAGTAATTCAGGGAGGAACTTATAAAGTTCACTGGTGCAGGAAAAGGGCAACCTAACGGGGACGAACAAGTGAACTAGATTTACAATTTTTATTTCGGAACAAATTATTAGGCAGGACCCATCATTTTCACGTATCTTTGTGCTTCCTTCAACGACCGTAAGCGGTTCCCATCCGGTGCAATATAGAACAACTGCCCCTTCACAGCACCTGCAGCCTCTCCACGCATATAGTCCACTCGCCACCCTTCTGGCAGCCCGTCTGGACCCGAACGATCGACAGATATGCTCTTGGCTCGTTTGCTTCTCCCTCTAGTCTCACGGCAGTCCTTTGCGACACTCCCACCTCCATCGTCTCCAGTAGAAGAAACATGATTGGTGCCATGTTTTCTTTTCCCACCAGGGGGATGTGTCACACTTAAACCAACGCTTTTTCGCACTACTGGGAGAGGCGGTTTCATTTTCGTTACCCATGCGTCCCCTCCGCGCCAGATCTGATACGGTCGAAGCCGAGGCCTACGAACCCATTCAATATCACCACTTTCAAAGCTGACCATGTAGCCTTTGCGTACGACAAATGTCTGCGTCACAGCCACAAACCATGCCCCATCACGAAGTACTTCAACAGCTTCTCCCGCTTCAGGTCTCCATTCCCCAGGTGAAGATTCCATACTGAAAGGTGGAGCAGGCCTTATTCGTGCAGCAGGGACCTCCTCCTGTAGACGTTTTGTTCTATCATTTGGATCAAACCTGTGTAGGTACTCAACAGTATAACGGACCCTGGCTATGGAAGGAGTTGGTGATGCAGCTGGGGAACGCACGGTACGAGGTGAGTCACCGCCATCGTCGTTTTCTTCGTCATCACTGGGACAATTTTCACTTTGCTCAGGAGTACGCTCAGTTCTGATTTCGGACTCTGACTTCAACAACCCGTATGCTACCGCAGCACTTGCTCCTAAAGATAGCTCGTGAGGCCCAGCTCGACCGACAATACTTGCTGAATACCAGGCACGGCATATGCCCTTACCTGTCTCTAGAATTTCCACCCTGTTTCCCACTCTGTACTCTTTCTGCGAGAAAAGTCGTGGGGTTGGAGGCATTGTTCTAGGACGACGCTGCGTTGCACCTTGAGCCTGTACAAATTCTGCTCCACGATTGCTTGCATTGCTTCCTAGCTTCTTCACTAAATTGGTATCGTACGGAAGACCATGCTCTGATCTTGGTCTGTATAGAAGCGGCGGACTGCGGCTTATACTTCTAGCAGGAAACGAGCCAGCACGTCCCACCTTCACGGATTCCTGATTAGTGATATTTCGACCTGCCTGCCGCACATTGTCCTGGATGTGAGCACCGGAGGCGAGATCCATAGCCATCTCTGCCATAGAGGCAGCAGCAGCCTGAGCAGAAAAAGAACCAGACCTTTTCAAAAACGGTGGAGAGGATGTGTTTGCATTTTCAACGGTTGCGGGCTTCTTTTCTACATCAACTGACGGAATTGGCAAATCCCCATTTTCTCGACGCTTAGCATTCAGGGCCTTTTCTGCTTTCTTGTGCGGAACTCGAGCCCTCCTGTTCTTGAACCACAATACAACGCTCTGAGAGGGCATGGAAATAACAGAGGCTAAATCTTGAAGCTCTGCACTCGATGGCGAGGGATTGAGGTCGAAGCGAGCGATTAGCTGTTTCAACTGTTCCGGGGTAGCTCTATACCGCCTCTGTTTTGGCTTTCCATTGGGATGTGTGCTCGGACTTTGCTGGTGAGATGGATGCATAGAGCTGCTCGGAGCCGGGGCTACCGGCTTCGCATTGATACCCTTGTTTTGACCGTTATGATTCACAGGGAGTGGGGTGAGAACAGGAGGTACTTGGGGCATAGATTCAACCTCAGCTTCTTGCTTAGACGGAACATAGACTGAAGATGGCGGTTGAGGAAGCAATGCCTGCGGCTCCAGCTGGAAAACCGAAGGTTGCTCTCGATGTCGTGTTTTCAATTTTGCCGCAGACTGTTGCGATAAGTAGGGAAGCGGATAGACTATTGGTGTCCGTTTCGGCTCTGCTGCTGCTGCCAAACTTGCAGCGGCGGCTAAAGTACCCAAAGACATCGCGGCAGCAGTTGTCGAAGGCGATGCCGCGTGTTGGGTGGTCACAAAAGCGGATGAGGTTTGAGCCGTTAAAACTTCAGGTTTTGAAAGCACACAAGTCGAATCTTTGAGAGGTGCTAGACGAGAAGACATCTTGCTGGTTGGTGGAAGTAAAGGCAGATTGGTGAGTGGTTCCGAATGCTCTGTCATGTGTTCCGGTGATATGTAGGTCAATTGAGCCGAGCCAGGAGGAGGAGAAGATTGAGCCGTTGTAGGCTGTGAAGGGAGCATAGGGATCACGTGGAGCTTTGAGCAGCGCTCAGAAACCGAATATAGAGCGCAGTGAGGTGTCAAATGAACGCAACACGAAACAAGGGACAACAGATATTCGAGAGCTGCTGTAGTACTTGTATTAAATGCAACAGAGAAGCGCGAGTCAAGAGAAGTCACCCAGAGAATAATGTAGACTTGCGTGGCGAAGATGTTGCAAGGTTGCGTGGGGGTTTACGAGAAAAACAAAGAGCTGAAGCAGCAAGTATTAAAAAAGGCAGTGGCTGACTGGCGAGGTATTGAGCCGAAAAAAATGAGTGGCAAAATGGCGTCGATGATCCGGTGTAAAGGACGAAGAAAAGAAATGGGCTAGGGGCGAGCACCTCCTCTATGGTGCGCCTCCAGCGTGATGCCGCGCAAGCAATGCTCGTTGATGAGCTGAGGTGGGCCAGGGGGAGGCACGCGAGCATTTTAATCACCCTGCTCCAGGCTAACAACCCGTGGACCAAATGGGCCATGTACCTCATAGTCGTATAATAGAGTACAACACAGGTTTCAAAAAAAGAGCCCGAGTAGGGATGCCTTCGCGCATACCCTTAGCAATTCCAATAAAAACAAGTCCACGCAGGGCTGCTGGAAGGGGGAGCCCAGCGGGCCTGATGTTGGGCCGCTTGAGCTGTTATGACACGAAAATGCACGGGCTCAAAATGCACGGCGCACGGGATCCTGCGGCTGTCTACGCTTGATGTCTGCAATGCAATAGCAATGCACATGTGCTGTCGGTGTGTCTGGCTGAACTTCGTGACCGATTCATCTTGTGGGCCGTTATGCCGCGCCCTCTCCACTTATTTTGCATTCCACGAAGACGCGGCCAAATTGTTGCCGAGATTTTCGTGCATTCATGTGCTCACAGTTCCATGACGCAAAGCCCACGTCTCTGCCCCGAACTTGGACATAAATGCCCAAAGTATGAAAATAAATATATACCGTACACCCCTACTGCACCACTCATCGCGTGCCTTATTTCGTGGCAAACTTCGGCTCCCTGATTACAAAGTACAAAAGTTTACAAGTATTTGAAGTTCATTTGAATTTTAGTTGTTCTGCTCCCACTGTATGTGTGGACAATTGTCGGAGAGTACCGACATCGAGGGCGTTTCTTGAAGCAGAATGTCCCGGTCTAGGCAGAATTTCCTGATATACCTCGTTTCTTCCACTAATTTTGTGGAGAAGTGTCCTTTTGTTCATGACTAATAGATATTGCATTTCCCTACACCATCTCTACCTCAAAATACAAGTTGCTGAGGCTCAGGTGCTACTTGAAACTCAATTTTAATTCTCATTCCTATGCACAGCTCATTGTGCTCTCGGTCATGCAGTTTTGGGCCGATAAAAATTGAACTATCAACGGATCTGCGATTTGACCTTTGTTTTTCCTTTAAAACCCATGTTTTCTCGTTCAGTATTTTGTCACGCAGTATTGTTTATGGATGCCCAATGACAATAGAGTTGCTTGAATCCTATATTTGTTTTAAATAAATATAGCAACCGGACTGGGAATGAAGTCACGACTAGTTGGTCGTGACTTCATTCGCTGTCCGGTTTCGTTTTAGGCCTGCTGCTTTGTACAGTACCAATGCGAGAGTACCCTCCTCCAGATGCAGAAATGGAAGTGTTACCCCTTTCCACAATAACACAAAATGAGAGCACATCCAGTCTTCATAGGCAGCTTGCATTGGGATTCCACCGTGATTACGACACTTTTCGTTCAAAATTCGAGAGCTAATTTTTCTCGCTAGGACAACCAACTACGTCCATCTCTGTATGCATTTCATCGTCCCTTGATCCGCCAAGATTCCATGTTGGCACGCAACGTTTATCCCAGGAGCGTTTTGTGTTCTGCTACCTTCGTGTTCGCGTACTGTGGAAACGGATGGTGGAAAACTGTGCGGAGCGTATTATAAGTTTCCGATCCAAAATGTGTGAGGTGCACTCTCAAGTAGTACTTGATCCTCCCTAGAGACTGTTGACTGTATCAGTAAATGGTTGTGATTGCTGGAATCTGCCGTACACATCCGGTCAAACCCTCGGTGTTCTCTACACCAAAAAAAGGCCACAAATTGATTAGCAAATATTGCAGAGCCGCGCGGATCGGCAGCAAACGCTTGCTTAGGACTACGGCGCTGCTGTACTTCTCGAGGTTGCACGATGATTTGCGTCCCAGAACTAAACTACAGGAGCTCTATCCTGCAGAATCTCAAGACATACATCCGGAGAGTCTAGAATTCCTGAATATACTGTGACGCAAGTTTAGCCATGCTGCAATAACCTAAATAGGATTAGACGCATGCATGATCAAGAAGGTAGGTCGTAAAAAACAGCCGGAGTGATTGGAATGGACAGTGCTGGTACTAGCCTGCCAAAGTTCGAAGGCTAGTTAGAGCTGCCCTCTACCTCTAGAGAGGTTTAGGCTGCCTCGCTGTGCAGAGAGATCTGTGCTTGCGACAACATGTATTGTGTAGAGGGTTTTTTTTGTTTTCTTTCGTTAGAGTGGGTTTCATTTCTGTGCCCGATTCTCACTCGGAAATATTTTCAATGGGATTGACTATCCAAATATCTGGAGGGCCTATCCCACTCACAGTAAGACTGACCCTTGCTCCGGCTTAATAAACTTGTGTTGAAAGAAGCGAGATTTCTTGTTGAGTGCAATTTGAAAGTGCATCCGAGTTTGCAGATCATCTGTTAAAATTGCAGATCTGGATCAAGCTTAAATAGGATCAACTCCAACTGGAACAATCCTTGGGAGCCATTAATGTTGCACTCGGAAGAGAGATTCTAAGAAGACAATTGTTTGTGGGAAGATTTGTGCTGGTAAAGTGGTTCTGTATAGGGGGACTAAGAACGATGTTTAGATGATGCAAAGAGAATTATAGCGGGAGCAACATGCAGAAGAAACAGCATGGGTTTGTACTGTTCTCTATATTTGCGAGGTGCAATGCGACTTGGTTTAAGTTGTGACGACGGGTGCCTCACCAGCCCATTTGTGATGCAGATAAAGTGACTGTAACATATACGTAGGGATTGGGACTGGTTTGGGAAAGGGCGCTAGTTGGACAGTGTTTGTTTGAGTGGCGGGGTTTTAACTTCTCACCCAATCTGCTACTCATTGGTGGGCACGGAAGCTACGGTAAGTGCAACGGAAATGCGAAGAAAATTGCTCGTCTTGACTACAGTTTTGTCGCGGCTTACGAAGGAAGTACCTTCATTTTATCCGTGACATGCTCTATCGAAGGTTAGTTGAACGGCCTGAGGAAGTTTTTGAGCCGCACAGTGAGATGAGTGACACAACGAACAAGAACTGTACCCATGCACGCATTCGCCGCCTTGACTTTTTTCTGCGGACTACCAATCATTAAATCCTTCCTGCGGATTCAACACTGCCTCGTCGTCTAGGGAAAGTTCTCGAATACTACTCCTTGTTAGCTTTTCTATCGAGAATCTGAAAGAAAGCTTTGCGAAATTATGTCTTCTCTTTTGTCAGCGCAAAGAAACGTCTTATTTGTATGTTCTGAATTCCGAGAAATAATTTTAGTTGGTCCTGTGTCTGTTCTGGACGAGCGGCCTGCGTCTCTAAAACGAATGTATGCCTTAAGTGCAAAAGTAAATGATAGATTGAATTGAAGTTTAAGAGGAAAATTGTAAGTCCAATAACCCTTTTGTATGATCCATCGCTAGTTCAATTAATCATGAAATCTACGAGGGCTTCATTTTGGGCAATACAAAATTAATTGGAACTTCCCCTGTGGCTATCAACACAAATTGAGTAGTCCTCTACTGCCAGTCGAAATAAATGTTTCAAATAGAAATACCAGGCTACTTTTAAACCGTGCAAAATAAAACTGTGGTTTGCGACACGCAGCCTACACACCGTGTCTAGTGCTTCTCGAAAGCGAATCCTACAGTTGCACACAGAACGAAAGTGTCATGTGCAAATCTATGGCAGAAGACAGGCTTATGTAATTAACTGATAGCAGTTTCAGGAAAACTTGGGTGAAAGTCAAACAATCCACGAAGGCTACGGTGACGGAAGCGAGCCTTCACGATCGACCGCGATTTCGATGCGGCTGGGTATTTGAACGAGCCAGGCTTCCGCTCCTTTGCACCAATGCGCTGCGTCCTGCAGAGTGAGAAGCTTTAGCTTGTTGCGAGTGTTTTGGAGGTTGAGTATTCTTTGTGTTTGGTTTGAGGCCCATGGCCTCATCGTTGGCATCCAAAACCTCTCGAATTCGAGTCAAAAGTCGGTAAGCTCTTGACTCTAAGGCTCTTGAGTAAGCTTCCAGCCCTGCAAAACCAATGTCCTCGTTGTGGTGAATTTTTGCCATATCGAGATCGGTGTGTTGCATAGTCGGCCTGACAGTTCGCGCAATAGATTAAAAAAAAGACAGGATAGGAGAGGTGTTAGTGGACGAATACTCACTCTGACCGGTCCATCCAGCTTTCATAGACACCACCGTGTTGAAAGTTACGTACCATTCTCTTCGCAAATCGCGAATCGCATTTTGACACCGACGAAACGCAGTAACAGCCTGATGGAACCGCTCACCGCGAATGTCAAAAGTCCGGCTCAGAAATGATTTGTTTGATGTCTTTGCTTCCCAAATTAAAGCGACCTTCTCAAGGCTTGATGTGATTTCGTTGGCTGCGTCCTTATTCCAAATATGCCTATCCTTCATGTACTCAGATACTTTGAACATGTCCCAAGTCGTGAGTCCTTCCTTCAGTTCGCGAGGAATCAACGAACGAGCGTGTTTTGGGAGCGACTCGAAGAACGATGCTGGAACTGGCATGTTTTTCACAACTTCAAAATTAATTTCATGGCACACTTTGAAAACGCCACGCATCTCGTCTTCCGCCTCTTTCACTATCCGATGAACGTCCTCAGGTAGACCTCCCTTTCGGACAACCGGAACTTTCACCCACCATCGACGGCGGCCCCTGCCGCCTTTGGCAGAGTCATTCCCGCTCTCCCTTTCCACGTACTGTACGTGCCCAGCAAGTGCAGAAAAAGATCGCATAGTGCTGCGGACGCTTCGATCGCAACGTTCCAGTACAGGAAGATGACGGGCGATGTCGTCTCGAAGGCCATAGCCGACACCGGGGCGCATCTCCTTGATTTCCTGCAACATAGACAGTAGTACCTCAAGTTCGGTGGACCACTTGTGTTCTAATTCTGGAGCGAGTGGCTCAAGCTTCTTCAGATCACCAAACGTATTGGCATTCAAAGTTGTCACATGCAGTTCCAAGGCGCGGGCAGGTCCAAGGTGTTTTCTCTTGACAGTAAAATTATTTAGGCACTCCTGCATTAGTTGAACTCTCTCTTGCATTTCTGCAACTCGTTCTCGTGAAACAGAGCTTGTTGAGGCTCGCACCGCACTCCGAGATATAGGACGGCTCAAACTATTACGGTGCGCTTTTGTAGCAGCAGAGAGGGTAACAGCACCTGGGTTGCGCGGTGCTTCCGGGATGGACGACAACGGCTTGGAGTTTGAATAATCAGGGTAGCGATTCTTTTGCAACTGTGCCTTACTAAATGGCTGGGGGCTCTTTTGTTTGCTCTCCGAGTCTGAGTTTTCACTGGATGACTGAGCAGCATCTTTTAAGGCATCCACAGCCTTTGGCGATACTTCGCGCTCCGTTGCAAGGTCTTTGCCACCCTGTGCTGCCAAGATCAGATCCGCTTGCTCAATTTTTTCCACATCGGTCGCAACTGATGATGCCCACATGCCTGTATTGAAACTCTCTTGTATCAGCTCCTCCTTTCTTGCCGAAACAAGAGATGCGTCTGCGATACGGACCTCGATCTCATCTTGACCTTCGGGATCATCCTCAAATGCTTCGCGGATGGCTTCGCACCGTCGGGTGTACATTTTGATCCGCTCGTGCACATCGACTCCCTCTTCCGCAGTAAGAAAAGGTATCACTTTGTAATACAGATCTACGACAACCCAGTAGAGCTCAAAGGCTTCAAAATACTCTTCGTTTTCGTCGCACTGCACAGCACGCTCGGCAGTATCTTCTGCCTCGGCAAACAGTTCGCGAATATACACATCACCGGCTCCCCAGTCGCTCTCGCCCGCATCAACTGCCTCCAGCATTTGTTCCCCGGCCATCTCTGATGCATGTTGCAACGACGTTTCCATCGGGAGCCGATGAGACTGCCGCACTGTCTGCCGCTGCATGTCGCTGTGTCCATTAGCCAACTCTATGTGCACTTCTTGCACATTGTGGCTCACGTGCAATTGAACCTTCTCTCGCGCCGTACGATGCTGTAACCCTCGGGCGACTAGATCGCGCAAGTTTTGGTCGCCCGTTGCAACAGCATCGGCTGCGGCAGCCAGGGGCGGCACAGCACTAACGGATTGAACGGACTGAGTCATTTGAGCGACATACGACTGGAGCGAAGGCCCGGGGTCTGTCTTGGGAATGGAAGGATCAAAGTCGACGGAAGCAGAGCCAAAAGTGTCGACGGAATCGACATACGACTTCTTCCCTAAGGCAGGGTCATCGACGCGTTGAGGATCACGCTCCTGCAATGGGATGCGGTCTGCGGAGCTGGAGCGTGACGGGGTACCACCCCACTTTGCAATAAGCGCGTTGACGCCAGCTGGAAGTTGGCCATCTTTTGGCGCCAGGCCCCGTTGCTTTGGAGCCGGGAGCGGACGCTCATTGGATTTCCTTGGAGTATCCACGGCGCCTGCCTTAAGGAAAGCGGCAAGCTGTGCCTGAGTTTTTGTTTGAGTGCGGGCTGAGTTCTTAGAGGTACGCTTCTTCGGGGCCGGCCCAGACGTGGAGGTGTGCGCTTGAGCAGAAGGTAGGGTCTGCTCAAAACGCTGACGGATAGAGCGAACCGAGCGCGCAACAGAATGAGTATCGGCAGCCTCATCCACGCGGGCAGTGCGGCGACGGTCGCGCTGCTCGCCTGGAAGCAAGCGTTGGTGGTACATGGCGGACAAGTCGGTGCGTAGGCGGGACTGTGCGAAAGAGCGGGTGAGGGAAGGGAGAGAATGCTACACAAGCAGGTGATGACCGGGAGTTGGAATGAATGCGGTTTGCGGTGCGGGTAACCAGACGAATGACGTCAGGGTGCGCGAGCGGAGCTTGACGGGTCGGAGTGGACGAGTTGAGCGGGAGAAGAGAAATTTTCAAACGGAACAAGGTGTCGTTGAACGGCCACATCGAAAAGAAATTTTGAACGGTGGATTAAATGAGGAAGTGTTATAAAATGAATATGCACTGCGATTATTTGGCCGTTTCAAAGTGCCTGTCTCCCGCGTTTTTGGCAGATCTCATGCGCGTGTCGATATGCACCGTGAAGTGTATGATACGTGTCAGCAAGGCTTACGCACATCCATGCCTTTTGATTCGTCCTCCTGCAGCCGCCTAGAAATCCGAGTCGCACCCCACTCGGCATGTTCCCGCACAATGGCACTCGGGTCGCACTGCGACGCCTTTAGCAGCACCGCAAGTTCCTCTTTTCCGCCAATGTTACCCAGAGCTACCGCCGCATTTCGTGCCAGCCGTTCACGTCCAATGCGACGCACTGCGCTTCCACTGAACCGCTCTTGAAACTCAGAGTCTCTCAGCTCCATGAGCTCCTTCAATCGCGGACTTGTCACGTCATCCTCGACAAACCCGAACAGAGGCGAAAAGCCTCCAGTATCCTGCCGATTCTGACTCTTGTGCCCTTCCTCAAGGACCCAGTCGATCCGATTCCATGGACATACCTGCTGGCAGATGTCACATCCATACACCCGGTTTCCCATTCGCTCACGCAGCTCCACGGGGATGCTCCCCTTCAGCTCAATAGTCAGGTAGCTGATGCATTTGCGTGCATCTACAACAAAGTCCTCTACGATCGCTCCCGTCGGACATGCCACCCGGCATTTTGAGCATTTCCCGCACCCCGGCGTACCATGCCGTCGTCGCTCTGTGCCACGGTCTTCGTCCCCGTCAAACGGCAGTGCCACTGTCGAAAACAACTCGCCGATAAAAAAACCGCTTCCGCGCTCTGCGTTGATTACTAGCGTGTTCTTGCCCACAAAACCAAGCCCAGCCCGCTCCGCAAAGTCACGCTCAAGAATTGCGCCAGTATCCACGTAGAAGCGCCCAAGTCCGCCCGCCGCTGCATTCAGGTGCTGTCCAAGAGCCTTGAGGCGCGTTTGCAGAATATTGTGATAATCCTCTCCCCAGGCGTAGCTCGACACTACTCCACGATTTCGCGCGCCGTCAGGAGGTACCTGATGATGAAGGGCGGTGTGAGTGTGAAAGCCACTGTGTAGTTTCGGGTCGTGCAGTAGCGGGAATCCCGAGCGGCCGGGCCAGTAAAAAAGCCCAACCATGATTATTGATTTGGCGCGGGGGAGGATGAGGTCTGGTGTTTCGCGTCTGGCCACACGATCGTCGCGAGCCATGTAGTCTAGTACTCCGTGATATCTGTGAAGAGGAAAGAATCAAACCGGGTCAGTCTATTGAAAGATTCTCGTCAGCTTCAAATTTGTCTTCAAGTTTTGTCGGTGAATCGGTCGCGCATACCCTTTCTCCAGCCATTCTTTATATTTGTTTACCCGTGACGACGGTCGAGGCGAGGTAATTCCGATGATGCTAAGACCAAGTCGCTTCGACTCTGACCGCAATTCCTGGACGATTTCTTTCAGGCGTTCAGTCGACCTGGCATTTTGGCACGTATACACACATCATCATTACAACCAGGTCAGATGCGGTTCTATCGAGTTAGATGTACACGTGTCTTTAAGCAAAACTGTGATGGAAAACTTACGTCTCCTCCTCGTCAGTCGCGCTTCCTATCCAATTCCTCGGTCCGCGACGTGTCGAAAACTGCCGGACATAGCTTGAACTAACCAGCCTGTGCATTCCTCATCACAGTCAAAATTCCGACCACAATCCGTAGCTACCGGCGGAAAGTCGGGACAGAGCAAACAGAAGTTCAACGTAGCCGCTCACACTGTAGACTTACCGCGCTTCAAATGTCGATTCATATCCGCGTTCTCGAAAATGGTTCTCAAAAACGGCTCGTCATGCAGCCTACCGTTCCCAAAACTGGTTATGATGCTAGTGAATGCCACGGATCAAAATCCCAACCCATCACGTCCCCACTTGGCGCAAATTGTGCATGAGATTCAAATTTATTAAATTTACCCTGATTTTAATCCTTGCATGAAATGACCAGCGGCGATCGAAGCCCGCAGTAACTACCTTCTCCATAGCCCCCAGTCAGCCCAACAGCATCTATCTTCGACACTTCCGCTTTTGGTTACGCTTATACATGTTCTCGACCTGCAGGCGTCTAAGCAAGACTTTTTCTGAATTCAACAGAGACAAACTCTCCGCTTCACTTCCGCCACAGCAAAGTTTTGCGCATTCGCCACGATGTCGTTGACAAAGAGCAGCAAGATGCTGCAGTTTGTCAACTACAAGATGCGCATCACGCTCGACGACAAACGGACGCTCGTCGGTAGGTTCCTTGCTTTCGACAAGCATATGAATATTGTACTTGCCGACTGCGAAGAATTTCGCAAAGTCAAGAAAAGCGTATGTCATCATCATCTAACACTGTTTACTACAATCTCGTACCTCCCTCACTTGCTGGACAGGGAACTTGGACCTTCGCGAGCAATTTCTGACCCCATGCTTACCTTTTCCATGAACAACTCTGTGCACAATATAAAACTAATTCTACGGGCCAGGACAAGGAAGAACGACGAGCTTTAGGCCTTCTTCTTTTGCGAGGAGAGTGCGTTGTCTCAATTGCGGTTGAGAGTGCGCCTCCACCGAAGAAAGGGAAGCGATCAGCAGCTGTAGCAGGGCTCGCACCCGCGCCAGAGCGCCTAGGACCGCTGGGGAGAGGGATGCCAGCACCAGGTCTGGCCGGGCCCGCACCTGGCCTTGGAGGACCAAGTATTGCAGCTATGCAGCCGCAATTTTCATCAAATCCGCAACTGTATCAAAGTCAAGCTCATGGAGTTCCAGGCGTTTCGCCGCGAGTCTACGGGCGAGGTGGACCACCAGCAGGAATGGTGCCCGGTACAGGGTTTGCAAACACTGCGCGTCCGGGAATGGGGGTTCTGCCGGGTTATGGACGCGGAATGGTAAGTTGCCTCGTCTACTCTCGACCCAAAAAATCCGGATCTTTATTACCGGCGACAGATATATGTTTTTCTGACACATCTTGTTCCTGTCTACTTGCGTCTTGCTTATAGGTACCTTTAACGGACATGGCGCCAGCCGTGCAGACGCGGCCACCCCTTGGATACGGTCGAGGAGGAGTGCCGCCAAGCGGGCAATAAATGGTGTTAATGTTTCTTATCTCCCTACGTCATCCCATACATAACCATCAACTGCAATTAGGATTTTCCTCGTTCAATCCTTGCAAAGCTTTCAGTTCGCCGCGTGGCAAGACAATCTTTCTCTTGCTCGCGGAACTCCGTCGCCTGAAGATAGGGGGCGTCTTAAGACGTCTATACGTGTTTGCGTCGACATACAGTACGTCTTCTTTTCGCGGCGTAGGGAGCCCAAAAAGTCTCCGTGTTGTAGACGGTGGGGTTGAGGCAGAAAGCGGCGAAGGACGGGTGCTCACGCTCTTGATGCGGCTGCTTACTGGAGTTCGCAGCGGGGTTTCTCCAACCGCCACTGCACGCTTCTTTTCAACTGATGGTGGTGTTGAATCCACGGCTTGTGAGATGGCAGAGGTAGTCACGAGCGCAAGCTGTTCTTTGTACTTGCTCAGAGCATGTGATTTGAGGTCCTTAAACTCCTTTTCGTCCAAAAGGCCTTCGTCGAAGAGACTCTTGGCATTTTGCAATGCTTGCTTCAGATTGTCGCGCAGTAGGCTCTCTGCGTCACTTGCCATGCTGCCAAGCGTGAAATGGATGTTCCAAAGATCCTCTAACGAACACGGACCTCATGGAATAATACAGTCGAGCGGAACGAGGCGGTTCGATCGGATGAAGCGCAACTTGACGGAGAGTGTGTTCCCAAGTATAGCCGCTGGTCGCGCGAAAAGGCATTTGAATACAAGAGAGGGGGGGGGGTTTGTAACGTGCCAATGAGTACGAGACTTAGTGACGACATTTGAGTGGCCCGAATCTGAGTGATGATTGCAAAATGGCCTGTCGATTTGTTGCGAAATTTTGAAAAGTTTGAATTGCTTTGAGACGCACTGCGTGGAAGACTAATACCAGTTTTTTTCGTTCAGGTAAGGTTTAGAGCAGGAAAAATGCTTACACTTTCTGAGAGCCAATCGGTGGAAAGATCTGGGCACAGACCACCAATCACGTCTTCGCATATTTTTATCAAAGATCCAGTCGAATATTGTTTAATACACGCCAAACGCACGGTAAGATTGCTGTGTACCGCTTTTCTCATACTCCTCGTCCTACAATATGTTTGTCTCAGTGGGTCGCCAGGGACGGGCTGAGCACGGCTGCCTGCTGGTGTGAATTTGATTATAATTTTCCCTTCCCTCCAGACAGGCAAGACTCCATGGACACCTTGAACTTCCGCCAGTCACTAGACAGAGCAGGTTGCCTACCTGTGCTTCATTTCTGGAATTATGCCTATGACAATTCTGCAATGGGCTTGTGAGGAATAGCTCGCCGTAGTTGCAGGATTCTTAGTCGAATTCTTAATTGCAAACTTTTTAGATCTAGATTACGCCTCGAAACTTGTGAGCAAGGTCGTGAGTATTACCTGGGCATCTCTACAGAGTTAGTGACCTGCAGTATAAAGCTATCATAATGATTAGTAGGGATCGGGTTTACACGCGAAAAGCGACTGCTAGAGGAGTAAATGACTTCAGTTCTGCGTTGTATTCTCAGTCGTGCCTCACCATACGCCTCAAGATACGCGCTAGTAGCGGCCACTTCTTGCAATATGAAGGGATCCTCAGCGGTTGAGAAGCGTGATTGGCGTTGTGCTTTGCTTTTGCTGCTACCGCTATTCTCAGCGAGAGATGCAGTTGGGGAGCGAGAGATATTTTAAATGTTCCAATTGAGGATAGAGGTGGAAAGGACTGGTGTGCTAGATGTGAGGGTGACAAGTTCTCTCGCGAAACGGCCTCTACCCACCCTGAGTATTTGCAGTCGGGTTTTCTGTCACAGCTCACTTTTCTTCAATTATCGTCACATCCGAATTGCAGAATTCTGTAATGCTTTACAGTTATTACACGTATTTCAGAATTGTACAATTATTTTTGGAGAATTATCCAGGCGTTATCTCACTATTCACCTCAACGAAAAGTGAAGTTTGAAGCAAATATGAAAACAAAGGTAGGGCCGACAGAGGTTTACAAATACAGGTAAGACGGAACGTTACCTAACTGTCAGAGTTTGCATTACCTTCTTCGTCGGCCGTGCGAATGCAACAACGACCTGTCCATTACTGCAGACCGCCGCGATCGTGTCGCCGCAGGATGATACAGATTTTGCAGAGCTTGGAAGCGGAATGCTTCCATGATAGCAAGGGTCTCTCGGATTTCTTGAATTGCCATCTCCTATACGCCGCCGAAATTTTGTCCAAATATGCAGTGCATGGTGTTCTGAATGAGCAGAAAAGCTGGTAACTTGAGATTCAAGTTTGCCCAGAGATGAACCCTCTGCTGTTATCAAAACTAGCTCATCTGTCGATAACGCCAACACAGAGTAGCGAGCTATGATCTGCGGGTTCTCAAGCTTGAAGGAATCGGAAGGGCGAGTTCTACAGAGGTCAACTCGGAACACTCGATTCGATGCTGCTACAAATACAGTTGTCCTGTCTGCAGATATCACAATCTTTCCCCGGCCCAGCTGAACAGACAAAGGGTTCTCATGCCAAACAGAGCGCTTCCATTGAGTAGTCCGCTTGATATTGCTTTGGAGATGGCAGATCCATGTAAATGTGCCCGTTCGAGCATCAAGCAATCTCACAGTGTCGCAGCCATTCCATACTGCAAACAAATCTTGCCATTGAGTAGCCACGACGCCTGCCAATGTAGTGATGTCCTTCCATCCTTCCGTGGTGCGATCAAGAGTTTGATGAATTTCATTTCGTGTCGCATTCCACACAGCTCCCCCAATTGGCAAGAAGGAATTAGTTGCAACAATCCACTGCTTGTTGGCGGCAATATGCTGAGCGCTGTGGCACATTGAATATTCCCGTTCACACGTACCGTTTCGTATATTCACTTTGCGCACGTGGCCAGTTGAAAGCCCAACTGCAACGTACTCATCATCAACTGAGACTGCCAGCTCGGTGATGCTGCCAGGGATGTGATCAAAGGTATCGATAACTTTCCAATCCAGTAGACGACCGACTGAGCGTGGTGTTCCGGTTGAGGCGCGCTCCAATTGTATTGCAAACCGTATAATATTCTTCGCTGCAGTAGCAGCAACCACAAAGCCCTCGGGTCCAACTGGGCGTTCCGCAAGCAATTGAATACCCATCACGAGCGGCGAATTATCATAAAACAAATCCAAAGGCTCTTGTGGATTACTGCGGCCCAGTTTTGTCGCCAAGCTCTCGGTAGGATTGACCAAGACACCCACACCGCGCTCAAAGACAACGAATAGTCCACTAGCGAAGACTTCAGCAGCAATAGCAGATCCTAGAGATTCTTCAACGTCAATCCTTCCGGGACGTGTGCGAAACACATCGTTGTAATTGCGTCCATTTCTCGCAAACCTCGGAGGCAAACACAATATCAGAGGGGTACCGTCGTGTTGTTCAGAACAAGCAGATTCTTGCAATAACTTTGGTATACGTCTCAGATGATGCGAAGCAGCAACTTGCTCCCGCAGTGCGCCCCGTACTAATGCCCACGGCGTTTTTTCTGCTAAAATCTTCGCCGGCATTCCCGCATTAGCGTCCCATACTGACCGCCAAATAGGTTCCGCATGACGAGAAGTAAGCTCAGAGTTCCATGATTTCGAAACCAATGCAGCATTTCCAAGATCCCCAACACACTTGATATGAGATAGAACCCGTGGCCATAAATCAACTGAAAGAACGGGCGAGAGGGTGCCGGATTGACGATGATCATATAGAGGTAGCGGAACTATACATTGAGATGTGCGTGATTTCTCTTTAGCCGATGGTGCGATTAGATAAGAAAGAGAAGAGGAAAAGAAGGGGAGAAGCACATCACGTCCATACCATCGGTGGTTCTGCCTCTTCTCATACGCAGACATGTTCGAGATCTTTTCATTACTCGGCTGCATGGCGACGAGTAGTTGTGAGTGCATCCAGCATAGAGATTTCCAATCGCTTAGTGTGCAAATTGACCTTATCACCGATATTGTACTCACAGAGTACGCAATTTGATCCGAATGCCCCAGTTCAACTTTACCCACATCCGAATGTTGATAGGTCGCAGAACCGAACTTCCGTCCCGAATTCGAGCGCAGCTAGACACACGCACCGGAGCAGAACTCAAAACTAGAATCACGCACAAAACCCTGAGCAGCGAAAGTTACAGGACAAACTCCCAGACCTCTCCCTGCGATTCGGAAGAGGGAAGTAATCGCGACAGATCTGCTCATCTGAACAATTGTTTGCTGCTGCTAGAAAGACAAAGATGCAAACACTGCGGAGCAGCAAAAGACAGTCCGGCCCAATTTACGAAAAACGTACACGATTGAGCCTGGAGCTTGACACGGCGAAAAATACAACTATGCACTGAAGAAGCAAGCTGAAAGAAATCAAATCACAGGTCAGCAGTCCTCCGCGGCAACAAAAGTTGTTCTCGTCGTTCTCCGACAAGTCCGGATAGGGGAGAACTCAACTTTTTTTTTTCCAGCGGAAAAAAATTCAAATTAACGGCGATGAGAAAATTAACACAATTGCACCAGGGACCATGTGTTTCGTGCAGACACCAATCACCCGAGAAGATGACTGTGTAGCCGCCGAAACAGAGCCCTTGCCCATCAAACTCGTATTATGATCGTTATGATTTGATGATTTACTATATCAGCTTTGTCTAGGATATCAATGCTATTGTTTGTGTGAAGTGCAAATCGCAACTGCGAGGTTTTAGCGGATCTGAATTTTGATTTCGAGTAGATAATAAAGCGAGCTGATATTTCACCAGACAGCCTTCAGTGATACTGTGTTATAATGCCATGGAAGTTACCACAAGCATCCGCGGAAACAGGATGTCAAAACCAAATGAAGAAAACCTGTTTCTACTACACTCCAAGGGCGGTGAGAGCTTTTTCATTACGCTACATAGCAACCAAGCAGATTGAAGCGGAAGGGCGCAATTACAGGTATATAAAGTATTATTGCAGAAAATGAATCCTTCATTGCAAGGTCAGTGGGTTGGGGAAGCGGAGAGATTCCCGAATTATCTGAAAATAGCCTGATTATGCATCGTTCATTCTGTTTGTAATAGGCACAGATAAAGTTTGGCTTCTGTTCGCGTACGTTTCTGATCGCTCCTACATACATATCTGAAGGTGTACTAAATTAAGTTAACCAGCTACTCGACTATGATTGTTTCCTCGAAGTGGTGCATGACCATGGAAACGGTAGATCACAGTGAAGCAGGAGTTACCACACTTTGATGGCATTGGTCGGCTCTATAAAGCAGGACACTGCTGGAAATCGCTTCTCCTGTTTTTATTGTCACGCCTATCGCGTGCTCTTCGCATGTAAAATGCCACACGCTCGTATCGTTTGCATATGTAAACGCTATCGCTCGATCGCTAAAAGCTAAAACGCTGCAAGTGAATGCAGGTCTTCATATTGCATTAAAGCTGCAGCGGTACCGTTGCACTTTGAATACCTTATCCACATGGCACTAATGTTGTTCAGCAGATGCAGTACTGAGCACGCTTATAAAGCGAAATGTTTCCAGCTTCTTCCCCTGTAATTGCCTTCGAGTATAAAATAGTATTAGAATGCATTCATATGTTGAATATATTAATTCACATTTATATAGTACTACACTCCCATTTTTCCCATTGTCTTTTCTGGTTTTTCGTCAGCCCATGCTGATAACTTTATAAAACCTCCTTCTCTTCATGCGCAAATATACTGCTCTGAATAAGGCGTCGCAAAAGATGCAAAATCAACGGTGGAACTGTGGTAACTACAGTATAACAGCTAACGGTATTCTATTCGTCTCATTATTTGCACGCAAAATAGCTGTACAATATAATGTAAACATTTATACATTTGTGTTTTCTTTCACACTGCTTTCGGCGTGCATCGTCTTCTGCGCTGACGACAGGGATCATGTCTTTTTACAGGGGGTTTTGTAGGACCTCAACATTGTTCGCAATACACTGATCGCTTTTCGAAGGCGGACATCGTCTCGAGCTTTGGACAGGTTAACGAGTCGAATTAAGTCTGTCCTGTGCACAGTAGCATACAGTTCTGAAGATCAATAGGCTTACTGCATATGCTTGAAACTGGCTGCTTTGAGATGTGAACGATTAGAGAAAGCAGACGATCGTTTCCACACAACCTCGAAGTGTGCGACGGTATTTTTATTCGGACAGACCATCCAAAAATGATGATTGTTTAGCAGCAACTCCATTAAGAGTCGTGCCTACATTAGCGAGACCGGATGTTGAGATGAAGCTTTCCGAGAGCACACCCGGAGCAAGCAGTAGTCCAGGCGGAAAATAGAGCCCTGTTTTTCACAAAAGACGAGTGTCTAGTGTCTATTGGACATTGGATTTTGCCTGGTATGAGGTCAAGCGTGGTCTCAGATAAGGCCAACTGACCACCGAGAAAGTACGTAAATTGTGTAGTACGTATGACGAATATGCTAGTTGTTATACGCGTAATTTGCCTCATCCCTTCAATGATATCATAACAAATGGTAGCGTACTCCGTTGCACCAAAACTCCGACTGCGCAAAAAGTTCGCGGAGTTTTTCTACAGCTCCATTCTGTTCAAATGGAGTACTCAAAGACCTTCAAGTAGATACCAAGAACAACGAAAGTGGACGTCTCCTTCATCCTTTAATACCTCCGCGAAATGTGACCTCATATGAGGCCAAATGTCCAATAGACACTAGAAACCTTCGATTTGTTGTAGCTATTCAGAATACACTTCCAGAGTCCTCGGAGAAATAGTACAGTTTAGCGAATGGGCCATCTCAGTCAAGGCCTTTTAGAGTTACGGAAAGATAATAATTACCGTATCCCATGAATCTCCCGCAAATCGGTGAAAGCGGATTCAAGACAAAGACCTCCGGAAGGGTTAGACGTTGTCGTTAGCTTTTTGGCTATCTTAACGTGCGGAGCTCTTGGAGAACTTTTTCCGGGTGCATGTATGTACAACCACACGAACACCCGCACATGTTGCGACCGTTCTCGGAGTCGAAGACCTGCGTGTTTTACTGTGCTACCCTGAGAGTCTTACCAAGTAAACTTTTCAGTGGAATTTGCCTAATGGTCGGGAGAGCATTCATTTTATTCCATGCATAAACGGTTTCCTCTCGGTTTGGTTTCTTCGAACTTCGAGAAATAGGATGTATTTAGACCCCCTTCACTGCGTAAGTGGCGTAAGAACTACAACAGTCCATGATTGTGTTTTTGCAAAGCTTGTCTTCACTACTTCCTATGTATCAGGAATTTGGTATGTACATTGAGGAAACTCTCATGCGGTTTGGAGAGATTCCTTCTATACTCTTAAAGTGGAGCTGCTTTTCTTGGTTCTCAGGGACTATTGGTCTCACACATGCCGTATGCTTCTGAATGTATATTTTCTGTCTTTAGTCATCTTGTTTTGCACTTCAGAAACCACTTTTGAATCTCAAACGTGTACAAGTCGAAAATTTCGGGAAGCTTTAAAAGGTCGTGTTTGCTCCGATTTATCCGAGGATGAGGCCACAGTTATTACCCAGACGGTCCTTCATTGCCTTTTAGAACAACTCCAAGCCAGTCCTTCTCAATGTTTAACGGAAGGGGGCTCTCAATCATGCCTTTCATCTCTGACGACTGAATCCTATGATGTGTACCTACAATTACGATCCAGGTGGTCGAGACTTTGCCTCAGCTCTTCTCAGTTTCAACTGGTTTCCTCTTTACACGACATTGCAACCTCTCTTGAACAAACCACAGTGCTTGCGTACAAACATGGTAAGGAACAACAAAAGATGAGTATACGGCTCGATAGAGCCCACCAAGCAGCAGAAGAATTACTTGAAACCAATCTTCTTCTGTTAGATGAGAGCGCCAAAATTCGCCAATCTGTGGACGCAACGAAAAAGTTGGCCAGCGACCTCGTTGCGAGCAAGAACGAACGTATGAAAGAGACTGTGCTTCAGCGGAAGGCGTTGAAGACATCCGCGAAAAAGGTCCACACGGCGTTTTCGGAAATTCGCAAATATTCAACAGCTCTGCACACAAAACCTCGATTCTTGAAAGCTACTTCCGAGACTCCAACTCTAGATCCGAAATCAAGCCTTCTTTGGGCCTTTTCATCGCTGACTGGAGTAGTGATAATGAGAGTCTTTGGTCGCAAGAAAAATCTTTTTATGCCAGCTTGCGGCTTAATGTTGCTTGAACTTAGCTGGGTTGTTCTAGGCGGCTTGTTGCATGATGTGAGGGTGAGATGGATAGAGGCAGGAATGTGGATAGCTCGGGGTCTCTTTTTGACTCTTTGCGTCGCAGAAGGATACGATGACGACGTCGATTTCGCTTTGATGACACGCAGTCCGGTGCGACGGCGTAGATCAATATCCGAAACAAGTCCTATCATCGAGGATTCAAGATAATATGCAGTTTATGTCCAGGCCACCATAGATTGCAGTCATGAATGCCTGCGGTCGAAAGCCAAACTAGAGTCTGCGACTCGGGAAGTACGCGAGAAGGACAAGTACAGTAGTTGACAAAAATGGGTCCACTGAAGATGCCTTTATATCTTATGCATGAGCGGCGTTCATTGATTCCAAAGATCCAACGTTGAAGCAAGGATTCCTACAGACCAACTCGGCTGTAGTGCGGCAACTCTGAAGGTCTAGCTTAGGCCCTAGCTAATATCGCGACATTGTCGATTGAAGCGCATACGAAGAGACAATTTTTACAACCAAGTAGACAGTCGCTGGTCAAAAGCCCCCACCTAAATCGTATGCGTAAGATTGGTATTGGTAATATTAGCGAAAAATAAAAGAGGTCTGCTATAATGGGCAGAAAGAGAAACGTTGCCGCTACCAGCAGTGAATAAATTGCTTTTGAGTAAAATCTGCTGTACAGTCCGCGAAATAAACCGTAGACCATCCTTATTACTTGTAAGTCAGGCACTTACTTCAAGGATTTGTCAGAGAATTTACACATAATTGTCGGAAAGCCCTCCGCGACCTAAATATACAAGAGCATACGATTCCTTGTGAGGTGCAGTGGTTAGTGTACAATCTGTAAGGAACTTTGCGAAGCAAGAGATAGGTCGCGAAAATTAAAATCAGTTCGAACATATCTTCAGCGCGTGAGCCCACCATTTTGTTGCTTTGAATAAAACCCCCTTCCTACTGCCGTATGTGGCGGACACTGGGGGTTGCCTCATACGAGGTCAACTGACCACCGAGAAAGTATGCAAATTATATAATACGTGCGAAGAATATACTAGTTGTTATACGTGCCTTTATCTCAACCCTTTCTATGATACACGGCGAGTTTACTTGATAAGCGCTGATGTTCCAGCTCCTCAAGGACAAAGTAAAGGGCGGTTGCGATCACGCAGCGTTTCTTGGCGACAATGCGATGCATTTTAACGTGTGGTAAGCGCGCAGTTCTGAGCTTGGCGAGAAAAGGAAGCGCGAATCCAGGGGTTCAAAAGCCGACGAATGCGGTGGTGGCGTCAGATCTTCACAAATATGAACCGGTTGGCTTCTGTAAACCTCGAGAGGTACTTAGAGTCCGAGCCTTTTCGAATCTGTCACCCCCAAATACTATGGGTTTCATATGTTTTGCAATTTATGCCTGTGCCCAGCAATTGGGACCCCGGACGAACAAGGGGGGACGGTACTGCACATGCTTTAAATGAAATTGGAGACATCGACTCGAGAAGGTCGGATCATACTGTACTCCACCGTGCAAAGCTATCCAGCATTTTTTTTGTGCAAGTGTTTGCGAGGCAGATGTGGAAATCGATTAGTGAGATTTCAGTCTGTCGTTTGTTTTCCGCCAATGTTCACCAACAAGCACACCCTTCTTGGTCGCTCTTGCAGGCTTGTAAAGTAGTTTAATCACGGTCAGCACCTAATTGCAATCCCTGTCCGCACAAAAGTACATATCTATGATTATGCTAGATCTGTGCTATGCACAATATTACCACAGGCATTGCGAGAAAATAAAACCAACTGAGAAACACAAAAGGAAGTGACAGAAGGCATGTAGATGTGGGGAAACGGCAGCATTTCTTGGCCGGACGTCACAATCCTGCTGCAATCGGCATGATCTATATGTGGGGTAAAAAATTTAGAGTTGTGCGCGGGGTCGAGTGATTGAGCATTGACATTCAATTCTTCTTGAATTCGTCTACAGTATACCCCTTTCCTCTGCATGTTCTGACACGCATCTGATTCAATCGTGATAATCGATGTACTACCGTAATCGTAATTGCGTAAAGCTTAACCATCTTCATGAAAAAGTCACTGTGGTAGTATCTGCGAGCGTACAGGCAAATCTAATGATATTTTCTGACTTTGTGCTTCGATTAGTCGCTAATAAGGACGAGATAATATTTTTTCGAAGTAGGCATGAAGAAAATCACCAAGTGTCTATCATGTGTTTGTATGGAGAGAGCAATTGTTTGACCTGACTTAGAACACCTCAATTCTCGGAAAAATTGCTCAATTGGAAGCCTTCATGGCACCGGCGGAGCATGGAGAGGTGGACCGTTCTTGCAGCAAGAATCACATACATTGAAGTGCTCTACCTCTCGTAAGATTATGGTCGCCGTTGATAGCAGCTTTGGGTTCGGGGGAGCTTAACACATCGCAGCGGTACCTCAGTTGCAAAAGTCTACTGCGTCTAGAACCTCTCACGACCTTTCTGAAGGACAAATGCCGATAAAGGCGAATCACGCATTTACTCATCTTGACCCCATCGATAACGGCAAACACACGTGTCTATGTACATGACCTATGTGCACTTCATATCTCTGTACAATGTCCAAATGGATTGGGTAAGTACTCAGCCAGCGCCCGCTTGGGAAACTCGGAGGGCAAACGACAAATCGAAGATCGTGGAAATTGCTTGCAACCGTGCTTGCAATTGCTTGTACACATGAAGCATCCCATACGGACCTGCAAGGAGACATGTTGATACCCTCCTGACTAGGAGACCCGAAATGACGAAGCACATTTAGCTCTATGGCAGATATCCCGTCCTCCGTACACCGAGCCAGAGTGGCACTTGCTTGAACTCTTAAAGACCTTGAAAGGCTGCTTTTTGCTACAATTGCAAAATCCCCGCGATTCAGGTCCGACCCCACCTCCGCACTCTCCATAAACAAATTTTGCTCAGCCTTACACACACTGAGTATAGTGATCGACGAGACTGATGGGGTCTTCACCTCTAATGATGTCACGCCCTTGGAAACTGGGGTTGGACCGACGACACTTTGTGTTGCTCCTGGAGTCGCCGGTGTTGGATGATCGCCGTACAAATCGGTGACGTCTTCCCGCCTTACATTGCCGGCCGGCGGAAATCTTCGAATGAGGCTCGAGAATTGTTCTTCGTCGGATTTCTTCTCAACTGATGCATGATCAGTCTGTACTATTTTTGCAATCACCCATTCCCAGTCTTCAATTTCCACTTCATCCATGCTTCCAAGCTTTGACACCGTCGCGTGCACATTCGTAACGTATGAAATTTTCCAACGTTGGCCGCGCACCCACATGCACCAAAAGGCTTTCCGCCGAGAAGCTCCAATTGCATTCCTAGTCACGGGCACTGTCGCAATGTCCAACATCTCTCCTCTCTGATCCGTCCACGCAAAAACATATCTCGATGAACTTTCGCAGTAAGAGTACCCTAAATGTAAGACGATATCTGAAGCTGACTCTGTTTGTCCCATGTGTTTCCCCACTCCCGACAACACTATTGCAGGTTCGTGAAGATAGGAAGGCGTCAAGGCTGAACTCTGGTCCAAATATGCGGAGTTCTGAATAGGAACGGTTGCTGTAGGGCTACCCGAGATGTCATCAACAATGAATGCTTTCGGAGACGTAGGATTTGTTATGGCAGCACTGGGCTCGACTACTATGTCTGGGGTCATTGGAGACATTAAATCATCCGGGATTAACGCGGTCCGTGCAAGAAGACCGGTAACTTCACAGTCCATATGTGAAGCTCGAACTCGTTTCGAGCGTATCGAAGAAAACACGGCGAACGAAACAGCCTTCACAAGTTGGAGCCGTAAGGGCCGATTCAACAAATTCCCGATCTCAGCATGTCCGGACAGTTGACGATCCACGACATTACGCGGAAGGACGCGGACTGTTACTGACACAACGTTTCGAGAACCCTGGGAGCTCCGCCACGGCACCGAGAGTAAGGTACTACTTGCCGGTGGAGGCCCTAGCAACGAGCCTGTTGATGGAACAGTTCCAGGCACTGCACTCACTAACGGAGCAACTGCTCGAAGGAGCGCCACATTGGCCGCCACGTCACTGTTTGAGAATGGGGAGACAATGTAGGCAACAACATTTGTAGCCGCCCTGTTCGGATTTTTCCGATGCTCACGAGTCACTGCCGCGAGCTTTGTGCAAAGCCCATTTACAGCAAAATGAAACTGCTCCGCTATAAGCTTGTCAGATTCCGACAGCATGTCAGAACTTCTGATGCGGCTGCGGTGATCAGTCTTTGTTTTTGAGTTTGATATAAATGTTATGGGATCAAATGGCATAGCACTGTGTCGACCAAAAGAGCATTCCTCGTACGCAGCTGACAAGTCTCGTAGAAACATCTTGACGTCCGTCTCCAAATCCTTGGGTGCTACCGCTACATACTCCACATTTTTGCGTTCGCTGTACGGTTCTAGTCCAGCCTTTTCCCACAGCGGCAAAACACCGCTAGAAGCTTCGATCCAGTCTTTGTTGAATCCCACGCAAACTCTTGGTGCACTTAAACGGAAAACAGTCGCGGAGTCTCCATATACATCCGAGACATTCAACGGGCCGTTCACTGTTGGCGACACTTTGCCATCATCGTGGTCGCGCATCGATGCAGTCCAAGCGCCTACGGTGCGGCTCGTTTCAAGCACTCTTGGAAGTCCCTGAAGCACGCGACGGACTGTGGCGACGGAGACCTCTGCTGGTACGCTCTTGTATGTGGAAACCGCATTCGTAGGCCGTGGCAGATTCAGATCAGGATTGTCCTGAAGAGAGTCCGCGCTAAACAGATCCAGTTCACTAACAGAGAACGATTGCATTTCAAGTAGAGTAAGCAGAGACAATAACTCACGTTCTCGTTTTAAATGAACCTTTGTCATCGGAGAGCTTGACTCCCTATGCAACGAGGCTTTCAGTTGCGCTGGGCATGAGTTGACGACTGCATGGGGGTAACAAGTTGTTCTTAATCCTTCATCCTCGCGGACCATAGGAACGGGTTCGCTGTCTGCAGTAACTTCGGCTCGCGGAAAATTGACGATTTGGCCATCTGAAAAGGGATTGGTACGACTGCCAGCAAGCACAATACAAGCACTGGCACAATCAATTGCTACTGCCTCGACAATCTTTGTGGCATTGAAGCCTCCGTCACCGTTTTCTTCGACCGGTAGAACCTTAGCAACATCGGTTCCTTTTTCACTGAATCCATTAGCTATGGTAGGGCTTGTGCGGTCCAACTCCCGTTGCAATTCATAGTGGGGGTGACCCTTGTCCGCATGATCAAAGTCTTCGTCGATATCTGTAGAATCTGAACAACTCTCGTCCCCAACCGAGAGGCACGCCGAGCCGTGTATATCCTTCCCTGTTCTTCGCAGACGAGAAAACTCTCGTACTTTGCGACGGGGAACAAAGAGGTCATATACACCATTTGGCATGCGGGCTGGTCGCGTTGTCGGCAAAACGTGCAACGACTCCTGGTGTGGCAACGATGGAGAAGGCACATTCAGTGTAGAATCACCTGGTTTTAAGCACGCATCGTTAGTGGAATCTGCGAAGGCTCTCCTCATCCTCAGCCTCGGGCGAGTCTGGTGTTTCCCGATCGATCCAACCGCTCGCAACCTGGCTAAGCGCCGCTTTGTGAGGTCGTCTTCGAAGAAAGAATGGATGCGAGAGCCAAGAGCATGATCGCTAGGCCGCGCAGTCAAATCTGCTTTCCGCAATGTTGATAAAGCTAATGCCATCACATTTTGCTGCGAGTACTTGTCGCGACTGCCTCGACCATTCGTTCCTCTCATGTTGTGCTCCCCCGAATGAGGGTCTGTATCGACATCCATTTGCGAGTCTCGTGCATGTTTGCTCCCATCTGAGTTGGAGTGTGACAAACTTCCTTCGTGTTCTGGTGAACGGTTGCCACCATCGCCCTGACTCAGCTGTGCAGATCCCGACGGCTCTGCCGGGTTTTCCAACAAATGATCTGTGCCAGGCAACCTCTCATCCATGCCGTCGCGAAAAAACTCAGTGACGTCATCGTCGAATGCAGTAAAGTCAGTCATGTCCATCGGCCCACTATCAAAGCCTCCCGATGTCTCTCTCGGAGTTGCACTTCCACCACCAAGTAAAAATGCATCCATGCCATTTGCAGTTTGCGATGGCTTGCTTTCCAACTCCTGTCGAAGACTTTTCTTCACAGATGTCTTCTCCTCTTCCTTTGCGCCTCTGTTCGGCAGGCTCTCGCGTTCACACTGCTTCCCATCAACCTCAGACCTGTTTGCCAAACCCCCAGACAATGCTGCAGCCTCCTCTTTCACTGCGGGACTATCATGAGTTTCCGACTTTGCCCCGCCTTTCACCCCCCCCTCCGCTCCGGCCTCCATCTGTCCCCCAACAGGTTCCCCGAATTGTCTCGCTCCGCCCGCGTCCATCAGCGGATGATACAAGACCGGCACTGGTTCACTTAACCCCCTTTGCTTTGCCAGCTGCAGGGCTGTATTCAGGGAATGCGAGGTTGGTGCATCTGCAGCAAATCGCTCTTGCGACACGGCAAGGGCATCCTGCTCCACCTTGACACCCGCCGCACCACCCGCGTTCCCACCTGTACCCACTGCTGCTGCAACCTCCCTCTCCGTCTGTGCTGGTGGCGATCGCGGTCTCTTTCTCGATTTTTGTGCGCCACCTGCCCGCGCCGCCTTTCGGGCTGGCAAAAATGACGGATCACTAGCCTCGGTCTTGCGTGCTTTCCCGATCGCCCCCCCCTTTGCCGTCACCGATACCGGAACATTGCCCGGCACCGGCTCCTCCGTCACAATACACGCGCGCGGAAACGGCACCTCGACCCCCTCGGCCAGCTTGAGAAACACAACCGCCTCATCCACATCCCCTCCTCCCGGTAACAACCCCGCCTCCCTCCACCTCTTCAGCACCGACGCCGAAAGCGCATCCCCCGCCAAAGCCCTCTGTGCCAGCGTGGCCGGCAATCCCAACGGCGCCGTAAGCACTTGCACTGCGCGGCCACCCACCAGTGCCAGCGCGCAGTCAGCGTCACGCAGGGCGCGGACGGCGCGTGGACGGATTGCGACGCGTACAAGCACGTGCGGCGGTGCGGCCGGTGGGGACAAAGAGAGAGCAAATGTGTACGACAGGGCGCGCGCAGGATGGACGAGATCGGGGCCCAAGGGGACGGCGCCCTCGGCCTGCATAGCGGCCACAATGGCGCGCTTCAGGGCGGCTAGAAGCGCCTGCGTGACAGAGCACGAGGACTCCGGGGTCCAAACGGCCTCATCGGCGGGCGTGAGTGCACCGTCCAGCAGGGACTTGACCTGATCCAGGACGTGGGGTGCCGCAAAGACCCACAACTCGGGAGGCGGAGAGGAGGCGGTGGAGGGCGAGGCGGAGTGCGGCGTTGTAAACGTGCAAAG
>JAUKWC010064940.1:0-35729 GCA_032356245.1 Endocladia muricata | reverse complement strand
AAACCCCCCCCCCCCCCCCCCCACTTCATTGAAAGTATATAAACAAGAGGCAAACCGTGGAGACCATTGCCACACCTCATACGTCCCTACTCAAATAACCGATTTACATACTTGGTCGTACAAGAGCAGACAAGAGCAGACATATATCTGTTTTCCAGGGCCCCCGAATTGCTTCAGACGAACACCGCCCATCGCGCCCCCACCTCACTGGACAACTACATGCGCTCACTCAGTGAGGAATCAGGACGAGTCTTGCTTTTGGGTGCGAGAATGCTTTTTACACGCCCAACACCCGGCGCGCCCACACATCACCGTGCAGAAAGCGTCTTCACATCGTTTCATCGTCGCCTGTTCCTCATATCGATAGGCCCCGCCAGCAGTACAAGGGTTGGCCCGCATTTTTTGAGTAAGCCCCACCCTCATTTTTCATACGATTTCCCTTCCCCTTCCATGCACTCCTCGTTGCACGCATGTTGCATACCAGGTTGGTCCATGTTCACAGTTCACTTGTGCATGGTGTTCCAGAGGGTTTTTTTTTTTTTTTTTCGGGGTGTGTGCAGCCCCGATCCACCATGAGTGTATATTACCGTTACGTTGTCATCCATTACAGCACCATGTTTTGGAGAAGGTGCAATAATTGCAGTCATGACGCTTTCTCCCCGGTCCGTACAGCGATACCAAAAGGGGTACCAGGCGGCATAACTTTTAAATGTAATGTACAGACACAAGTTACGTGGGGGCAAATATACGTGAACTCATGTGTAAACCACCCCCGGTCTGTGTATCGACAAATGAGGTGAAAAAAACTCCCAATTTTATACATGTCGATGGATGGAAAGGAACACTTTGGCAAACCAGTTGGCAGGTCTGCCACCCCCGCGACGTCTCGAGTCTGCCATACAATTAAACGTATCCACTCAGCTCGCTTGTACTTCCCAACCGCTGCGTTGTGATTCTACTAGTTGCACATATTCGGCAAGGATGGATCAGAGAGAATGTCGCCAGTAATGCCGTACTTGGTCGCACGCTTTCACCCGAGTACACAATTCATTTCAGCACTCGCTCCGACGCTTGATGCGCTCCTTACTTTTTTCAATTTGTCAGAACATCGTGTTCGGAGAGATTTTTTACGAATCACGGGGGATATCATCGCATTCCTGCCGACGTGTATTAAACCCAGTGACATTCTGCAGGCGTTCCCGGGTGTCTTGTCAAAAACATGAGCTTCACAGGCATTGCGATACAGGAATTGGACCGGATGCTGTCATGTACCATATGAAACACTTTTTCAGCATCATCATCACTTTTTTCATCTGTGACGATGACGCAACCTCGTTGCACGCTTGCCCCGACGGGCAAAGATTCACTCCATTCACACTCCCATTTTCGTCTCGTTTTTTCTTCTTCTTTCGACTGTAAGGTCGGTCGTCAGTTCACCTGGTAGTACTTGGGGCAGCTTCGGTGCGGCCCAGAGCGATTCACAAGTAAACATTTACGATTTGTAGATACTCTGCTTTCTTTGTTTCCATCCGGATCACTGGGGTGAGTCCGACAATGCCGGGTATATAACACGTGTTGAGTTGCAGCCATTTCTCACCAGATCCGGCGAAATCGCAATATACAGAACGCCCATGACAAGAAGAACCTTCGTGGACAGAGATTCCTTTTACTCACTCTGCTTAAAGAATGTAAATACCCCTCTTACACACGCAACTGCTACTCTTTCTCTTTGATCACGAGCACACCATCCTTTTCAATTTGACGGACCCAGTAGCAAAGATAGAGAAGATTTCCGTATTGCATTACGTTTTGAGGTGATGTTTTTCTTAACGCATTTCAAGTAACCCGTACACATAACCGCTGTTGTGCAGAGGAAGTATGAGGATCGTTATATCAGTGTGTGCAAGTAAAGGATATTAAACGATAGCCGATCAACTTTCCTCTCACTACCTGTGCGATACGCACAGTACACATACGAAAGGGAAGAGATCTCCGAGAGCAAGCAATTTCTTACTGTCACTGTTGCAAAAAGACAGTCTGTTTCTGGAGTCCGTACGTGAACTGGTTATCTCCTTCTGTATGATCAAAAGCCTCCATTCTTGTCGAGTCGATGTATGCTTATTTGTTCGCATATTCTCGACGGCATTGCACGAAAGCATTCCTCTGAAAGAATATTACAAATAAACCTTGTCCTTTATGTTTTATGCGTTCTTACTGATCCGTGGTGAGTTTTTTCGAAAGTTTCGTGTGCCTGCTCGTTCCAAACTAGCTAGCTCCATCAATCGATTGTCAGATGTTCTCTCTCGAGAGATGATTGGTCTCCGAACTGCTTTGCTCTGATCTCGAAAAGTGGACGGTTGTTGACTACATCTTAGACAATCAGATGCCCTGGTTTGGAAAAGTACGCGTCTCTACATTGACACACGCGTACGTACCTATGCCTAATTGGAACACAGCCACCGATAGTCCCACTTTCGTAGCATGTGCCGGTGCCAGCAACCCCGGGTCTGGTCGTTGTCTTTGCCCTCCTCAGTTTGGTTACAGCCTCAGAGTAGGATTGAAAAGAAAAGTTTTCGTTTATAATACGTTTCCATGAAGTAAGAAGCCTGACAGTCTTGACTTCGGGACTACGTAGCCAAAGCGTTGCCAATATTAGCTGTGCTCAACCGTTATTAATTGGCTGTAATATCGCATATACTGCGAGAAGTGCACTGTAAGATTCGAAGATTTGTAAAGCCAGTTCATTGCAGAACTGGATTGCACATTGCTTCTCCATTGAACACTATGTGTATTTCCAGTTTATTCATTCTTCGTTATTGAGTTCCCCTCCACTGACCTTTATGGTTTCACTAAATTCCGGTCTTCCCTCTTCCAGCTGCACATCTATTCTGGGTATAGAAGACGTATCAAATATGACGAGTGATTACAATTGCCGTCCCCAAAACCGGAGGAGTTGTGGTGTGAATAAGTGTTATAGTTTTAGATTTCTGAACATGGAAAGTTGTTCAAATTTTGCTAGATTGAGCTCTACGCAAAGGTTTTTCATCGAGAAGAATAATTTACTTTTCAGTTTGTATCTTCTTTTCGAGACAAGACGATGATACCGGTGATAGTCTCAAAAATACCACTAAACATTTCATCCTCGTTCGATTTTTCCCGGGTCGTGTTAGAAAAGTTCTGAAGAACGCCAGGGTTACATCAATCATTGAGGATCTTATCTAATGAACGGTTTACTGGACAGTATCTTTGCGTGGATCGAACTGAGTTGTACTTTCCTTGTAATATTTGCTTTTTATTCGTCAAAATTAAAACAGTCTCTGTCTCTATAGCATTAAGTTTTTGCTTGCAAAAACTTGCTTGTATCATGTAATATCGATTCAAGCTAATTACTTTACCGAAGCCGTCGCGCGTCTATAGTACCTGACATGTCTGGTGGAGGAAGAAGGAATGCTTACACGTGCATTTGAACGGAGCCCGATGGCACTTACAAACTGTTGAGTAATATCGAGATTGCCAACAAGAATTTCGATCTTTTTTTTTCATGTCCATTTGGAACGTTACACTTCTAAATATTTGAAGTCTGCTTGACGAAAACCATCCGAGTAGTTCGAAAGCCTAGTATTCGAGCCGGAATATTCCTGGACTGCTCAATACTAAGACCAAGTCGTACGTCAATTCCAAATCAACATGCTTCTCATTTACCTCAACCCAAAAAATGCTTCGGGCAAAGAGATTCTTCGCAGCCTAGACGAGTCGACCGCCTACTCAAGTAAGGACTTATAGCACGAACTTTCAGAACAGGAACCAAAAATGAATGGTAGCGAGGATAACAGCACAAGTAGAGCGAATTAGGTGACAAGCAAGGTGGTCCACGGTACCCTCCAGCAACCTACGTTCACCTGGTCTGCGCATCATCATTGCGTTCAGTGTATGTAGTAAGAGTATTTCTCATCTGCAAAGATTCGGAGTCTCTCGAGGCCATCCCTGACACCACTTGTTTCACTACTGGCAAGGGAAACCATCATATGGACCTCGTCAATAACATGGAATTGAAGACGAAGCGGTGTATTCCGTGAAAGTTACAATTGTGATCTTCAGAAATGAGGAACGTGTAGCATTTAAAAGGGTGGTCTCCCTGCGGTAGATCAGTTGCAGTTTCTGTATACATCAGGCTTTTACGGCTGGTTAGGGATCTATGCAACACACGGTAAGCAGTTAGTCAGCACAATAACATACTTTGGAGGAGGTTGAAAACTCAATAACTGCCTGGAAAAAGCTACGAGTCATTCGTGATAGCTTGGTGTCGTACTTCTGGGATGTGTACCACCCACCAGTACTATGTACTCGGTTCAATTTCATCTCTCGTATACACAGGGGAGTTGCAAAATGTGTCAATCAGGGAAACTTCCAATAGAAGTCAGAAGATGTGTCTTGCATCGCATGCATGTTTGATCTTGCGCAATAAAATGAAAAAGTACTGAGCTGCGAGTGCCATCTTTGCGTTCCTGCTGATTTCGAAGAATAGCAACATTAATCGTGGTACTTCTGTTCTGGTTAGACCCAGTTCAGTGGCGTCAGAAATAAATTTCGGCTCGCAGGGATCATAGAATTCAATGATAACTTCATTGGTAGGAAGCTTACACAGCATGTTATAACACCGTGCGCTACAAATGCTATTATGGCGTTGAGTTTGCATATACCTGTAATAAAAAATGTGCCAGCAGTCTTTCGCACAGGTGCAATCGTACCACGTAAGAGGGGCTCTTTCTGCGAATTTCGTTTAAGCTACTATTTTCGATGAAATTCAAAGGTTCTTAGATGAGCGAAGGAAAATTGCAAACAAACAAGAATCATGAGTGTATTTCTCCAGTTTTCTAATCCTTTACATGTTCGTTGGACTTCATGGAGTATTCGACACCACTTGACAATTCAACCAGGACGAAACATTTACCTTTTTAAATGTTTTGCAGTTCGCAAGTGGCTTGGAATTTGCTTTTTTGGGCACGAATCATCGTATCTCCATCAAGCGGGATGGAATTCTGATCAGCTGAAGTTAAATATTTACATTACTAAGCTACAATGAGTGATTGTATTTAGTTGGCTATTCAGCATTACTTCCTAGTGAATGCTTCTTGCTGGATTCACCGAATTTATTCTATTCGCAAAGATTTTTTCACGGATCCAGGTAGCAGATCATCAGAGGTATGATGCGTCTCCGTTCCCTGAAACCGCACTGCATGAACGAACGATTGCGTATGGCTCTTTTCAGTCAAATACTGTAAAAGGAGTAAACCTGCGAGGTATTTAATTTCTATATCATCAGCACATGGTCCAGTCAGCTCTTGTACTATATCTGTCTGTTGCAAACCATGTTCACAGTCTTGTCCTGAACATGAAATAGGATTATCAGGAGGTATTCAAACATATTTATAGTTTTGTCGACCTGAGGTTTAGTAAGTAACGTGATTATGTGGAAGGCTAAAGCGTTATAGACACGGGCGGTTCTTCGCGAGTGCCTTTTTCATCAAAGAGGCTTAACTTTGCAAGTATGTTTGTGATCGTAAGAGAAATATCTGAGCAATGTAAAACAGCGACGAATGAAAAGCCACCGGCATTCTTTCCGTGGTCAGCGTTGAGGAGAACTATTCTGTCATTGTGGTCAGCTTTGGCAACCAGAATCCATCCCCCTACTTGGTGCCACGCCATCTGTACACAGCCGACCTGTCTCCAAGTTGTGTTTTTTCCTCAAGCATTCTAGCATACAACAGTTCGGAAGCCCTCTTAGATACCTATTGCTCTGCAAATCGCAGCAGTTTTTCGTTACGAACCAAGGGTGTGTGGATTTAGTTTATCCCTGTACGACTGTCGCGCAGGATAGCACTTCAGGCTGAGCTCTCGAACCAGTAGTTTCCTTTGCAGTTGTGTTTTTTATTCGTTTGCAGTTTTCGAGATGCATAGCGGCAGCTTATTTCCTAGGGAAAGAGCTCTGCGCCTATGGAACAGGTGATGTTTGACTGGTCCGCTCACGGCACAAAATCATCGTACTAGCTCAAACATAGCAATGGGCACAATTTACCGCTTATAATGTAGAGTCCAAAAGCAGTAGTCATGAAATTGTAGTCCCCTTCAACAACTGTAGCCGATACTCTACTTGCTTCTGCAGTATGTACAGTGGACAGTGGTTATTCAAAACTTTCATACGGGAAGTTGCTTGAGGTCTATATCGCGTGGCGGGCTTTCACCTATACTCTTGCTTTCAGTATGCTTGTCCCCAGTTTTGGTTTGGTAAATGGTCGGCCAGGTGATATAAACTACCTAACATATACTATGGCTTGCTAGATTCGGGCCATAACTTTCTCTCCAAATCTCCCATTAGACCGGTTGAAATAAGTTTTACAAATAGAAGGCATTCGGGAAGAGTTCTGAGGAAACTGTATCAACCCCCCCACTCAGATGTCGATATGTCATAAACAGTTTATAGATACCCTTGTCGGCTGCATTTGGAGACATCGAAAAAGACGAAGTAGGTGTATTGAGGTTACACCGTACGCGCAGGTTGGTTGCTTTTAATAACACGAAAAAGAGGGAGTCAACATCGTATACCATATTATCATGTTCGATGGGCCTCCAGCAGACTCTCAAATCATAGCAAAAGAGCTGTTTCTAAACTTCACAGGATTTTTTTTGATTATTATCAGTAGGGGGGTTCACTTTTGTACTTGACCGAAGACGGAACGCGAGTATGCCGACAAGGGGAAATATACATTGCATCCAATAAACAGTAGGTTATACTGGCTTGATGCAGTACGTTTCTCGAAGAGGGGAGCAGCATTGAAAAGTCACACTACCGAAGGGCAGGTCTCAAGCGTTTGTACAGTGTATGATATTGGAGCCTACTGCCAAGCAAATACAATTCTGAGTTTACAAGTAGAAATGGAAGCATTCAACGACACTGGTGGTAGTTGGTGAATAATAACTGATACATAACACTCACCGCGACAAATGTCAATTGTTCCATCCGCCTCGCATTTTGCGGAATTACTTTAAACAGTATGAGGCTGGTGTTTATTGGGCATTGCATTTTGCCCCATATGAGGTAAAGCTTGGCCTACTGCTGTATGGGGCCGACTGACCATTACGAAAGGAAACAAAGTATATGATACGTATGATGAATGTGGTAGTTGTATGGTGTGCAATTTACCTCACCGCCTTCTATGGTATCAAAATGCATTGCTGCAAACTCCGTTACACTAAAACTCCGACTGCGGGAAAAGACCTGCCTGCCCGGATAGAGAACTTGACAAGCATTAAGTGGGTACCAGGAATAGCTGAAGTGGGCGTCTTCGTGATCCTTTGATATCCACGCAAAATTTTGATACGAAACGAGGCAAGTTGGCTACATATATGGCCGAATGTCCACTAGACACCAGTTTCCAACGATGCAGTCGAATCCAGCATCTAGAAGGTTCTGGAAAGTATGTTGTATTATTTGCCACCGGAATGCTCTCAAGGGCTTTGTGTTTCACACATGAAAATAGAAAATATAGGAGTACATCATACTTTTATACATTTCTGGAATTACGTCTACAAGAATTCTGCGACGGGCTTGTGAGATATTGCGGGCCGTATTTGCAGAATTCTTACTCGAATTCTTAATTGCAAACGTTTTAGATTTAGATTACGCCTCGAAACTCGTGCGCAAGGTTGTGTGAGTATTACCAGGCCACCTCTACAGAGCTGCAGTCACCAACAGTATACAGCTATGATGATGAGTGGTAGGTAGCGTGCTTATACGCGAAAAGGAACTACCACAAGAGTAAACAACTTCAGTTCTGCGCTATAATCTCGGTTATGCCTCACTAAACGGCTCAAAATACGCGCTAGTAGCGTCCACTTCGTACACTCCGAAGGGATCCTCAGAGATCGAGTAGCGTGATTGACTTTGTGCCCTGCTTTTGCTGCTACCGCCATTCTCACCTAGAGGCGGTGTTGGGGAGCGAGGGATAGCTTAGATGTTCCGATTGGTGTTAGAGATGGAACAGAATGGTTCGAGAGATGTGAAGGTGACATGTTTCTCCGCCAAACAGCCTCTTCCTGGCCTGAGGGACTACAGTCAGATTTTCTGTACTAGCTTACGTTTTTGCAGGTATCATCACATCCGAATTGCGTATTTGTGCAATGTTTCACAGATGTTACATGTATTGCATACTTCTGCGATGTCATGTGCAGAGCTGTAAAATGTCATCCCAGTTCTGTGGTACTGGTATGGATATCATCAGGTTGGACATGTGCAGTTCATTTTGCAAATGTGGATCAAGTCGTTGCTACATTTTTGAGATTCGTTTAAAACACAGAGACTTCAGGCAGTCTCGACTCGCTCTGTCTTCTCGATAGTTGAAAACGTGACGAAGTAGATGAAAAAAGTAGACGGTTTGCGCAAAACTGGTCTTGACTAGGCACATAAACATGGTTTCCGCATGTCACCGGTACTCTTGTGAACAGCATACGGCCCCTCGCTTTCCAAGATTATGCATGGTTCTGCTGACCGCCACGGACACTTATATACCAATCAGCTCGGGCATGCTAAGGCGGGTTTCACGTACCCTTCAAGCGGCGTCTGTCGGGACTGCGGATGTGACCGGCGCTCTTGGCGTAACTTGCACTATTATGTAGCGCTCCACTTCATTTGGAGGGAAATCATATCTTTCTAGGCGCACCTGAAAGCCTTGAATGACCGGAAATGAAGAAGGTACGGTTATGAAGGCCGCAGTGCTTGACTTCGTAAAGATTTGGATTCCACTGTCTCGGGAAGCGATGAAATCTTAGACACAGATCTTATTTCGGAAGGTAACGATAGAACGTAGAAGGCTGGCCCATCGGGACAGTTCCTGACCTGGAAAAAGCTACCAGTAACTTCTTCTCTGCTATCGCCGCTATCTTCACATACAGCTGCTCGCCGTATCATGGACATAAGTTGGGACTGTTATGAGCATCCAGAACAGAGACGTGCGTCCTTCTGGAATAAAGTAGGATTATGAAGAATATGGGATAAAAAAATGGGTACTGACTCCCTCAATCTGGACGACAGAAAGTCTTCTAGTTGGGGTTCATGGAGTGTAGGAGTAAAAGAGATGGTCAGAATGAGTACTGGGAGGTATCTGATAGAACAAAAATGACATTAAGCACGGTATATGCAACAACTCTGTGTTTGGTATCAGAAGATGGAAAAGCTTGAGAGCGCAATCCAGTTTTCAGCTGAAATATCGAAACGTGGTATGTAGGTGGCGATACACAGAAAGTAATCCTTTGCCTTTTTCATCAGAACTGCACCGTCACTATTTGAGACCCATAGCGCATCGGTTCTGGAATGTTCTGCTAAGGGGTGCGGAAGTACGTTTAAGGAACGGAATGCTCCCGTGCGATGGAACTGAATACTTTGCAGAAACTAAGTTAAAGCGTCGCACATATCACGGGCCGAACGCATATTATCCGGATGGATCGCTGTAGAGCTGTGGCCGTGATTTAAGCCCTTTATAGGTACCAGAAGAAAGTCTTTGACTGCGCCAGGTTCCGTTAATACGAAACTTGTTTACAAATTAGGCCCAGTGCCGGGGATATTTGGCCAGAATCATCAAAATGGAACTCAGACACGGTGCGAAGTAATTTCGACCTCCTATGCAGTGTCGGTAACGTACTGTAAGGTTGATAACGACTTTGGTATATGTGGCTTGTGGTGCCACCCAACAGCACGGTATCAGCCCGCCCATGATAAAGCAGGCAGGCAGAAAGTGGTTCAGAAGGTTTGGAAGCGTGGCAGTGGCACGAAAGGAGTACTTACACATTGGAAGAGAATCGTTTCGTTCCAGAAATGTGCTCCAATCCGACAGCGCTACAATCGAGCAAGGAACAGTCGACATGCATGGAAGGAGGCTGCTTCTTGTTACGGAGGTCTTTTGGGCGCTCCCGCGGCCACAGGAGCTCTAGATTGTCTGCCCTACGTCGAAGGAGCAGCGAATGGCGCGCGAATGCTGAACGGATATCGTGCAGTATAATGCTCATGCGGCGTAATCGCTGGGGTTTCAGGCGCGTAAGTTCAAATGCAAAACGCATACAATGTGGAATTTAAACCGGCTCTTGCGCGTGAAATAGGTATGCGTTTGTCAACCGTAGCGGTGACTGCTGGTAAGGAGACTAGTTGCGATGGTACTTTCCACACGCCAATACGATTGCTCTTCATTACATGTTTGTTAAAAAACTAACCCAATATCTGCCACAACTGAATAAGCTGGTGGGTTACTCGTAAGCATCTGATCTACGATACGGTTTCACGTATGTGTATTTTGGGTACTTGGCGCATTACTTGCTGCGCGTCCAGTCCGGAATGGCCAGTCTCATTCAGAAAGCGACTAAATCTTGTGCGAAGAACTACTACCTCTCTGTAATGAACTATACTGATCCATGGTTGCCAGACATCCGATAGAGTCATACGCTTCATGTAGAGATTGAAAACTAGTAGCCCAATCTACACTGGCCGGATCTGTACCTTGAAGCTTCTCGACCCGGCCACCAAAATCTGTCCCAATTCTAAGTCCAATTGTCATCACAGTTTTGTTTGAGATCTGGTGCTTACTGAAAGAACGAATGGAGGCATGGTAAGGGAGACTCGATTGCGGATCGAGAACCAAAACATGGTTACGATTTTTTGGCCAGAACACAATCCAGGAAGTTGCTTTCTGCTGGAGTTGCTCACAACCTCTGCAAATGTAACTCTTCTCAGCGGGAGAAGATGGCCAGAACGTACGAAGAATGGCGGTAGGAAAATACTCCTAGTGTAGTGGAAGTGGAGCTACGAATATCCCTCTGACGTGTCGCACCGGTAAGGCCAGCACTTAGAAGAGGGATACACGACTTCGGATAGCAGCCTTGGTAAGGTAATTACTGCGCAGCAGAGGTACTAGGTTAAGTGCCACTCGAGGGAAGGATGGTATCCAAAGTGGAAGAGTTGTGGGAGGGAAAAACTCTCCGTGTATGAGTGTCACCAAGTAGCGTGGTCACAAAAGCGAAAGTACGATGAGATCGCCGGAACACGCCGGTAGGACACGGTGTGAGTATCCTTTGCGCTCTCTCTCTCAGAGTCCCTTGGACAATAGCGGGTTTCGGGTATGCCTGGCTCCAACAACCATGGACCGGTAAGCCACAAGCGGGCGTGCAAGTTCCAAACGCGGACAATTAGAGGGTGGTCTTCGCCCACAACAGTAAGAAACAGTCGTAATCGCAAGCATCACGTAGGAATAACTGTAAAGACTCTCCCAGATGCCAAAAGTAACTAAGGGCTTTGGGTTGGTTTCATGCGCGCGGGTCGAGAGAAAATGCGGCGAGCTGCCACCCACGTCGTGGGACGATCCGGTGTGTTACAGGAGGTGAGTGCGCATCGTGGGCCATAGAGGCGAACTGGCTACGCTTCTGGGCGCAGTTCATTCGGGGTGAATACGGATTGGGACTTTCCACTAGGAATGCAAACGAGGTACAGGGTACGGATTTGGTCCTGGAAAAGCCAACATCTTACGGCCGTCTACAACCAAGCGCTCCTAACTGGGGAGTACTTGATTAGAAAATCCGCAGTGCCAGAGATGTACATATAAGTTGAACGCTGGGACCGGTACATGGCGCCAGCGGTAACTAACTACTCGTACAAGTAGCTAGAGTCCTACAATACACTAAATCACGACACTGAAACATAGAACAAATTGATGAGTACTTTTGCTGTGGCACTTGGCGGTAACCGGGTATATACGTGTAAAGCACACACATGTTTGGGTCGCTTCGTGCCGTTTGCGCACGACAGAGTTGCACAAAATGCGTGGTGGACGTATGGAAGCTCGAATAGCCCTCACACAGCCGCGCGTTTGGGAGCTAGTGTGCGCCAGTTGCGCCAGACAATCCTAGTGGCAGAATAGCAGCGCGTGTCCGCAGTCTGTCGCAGAGCTACTACGGAGCATTATGCGAGCCCCTCCGCGGCTAATCGGCGGTGATTGAAAATGGCTACCGATTGAAGAAGCCTTGAAACGAAACGAATGGCTGCACAAGAAGAAAAACAAAATAACTTGAACTTAGCAGTCTAGGACTATGTCAAGTGCCTGTAAGCTGTAGGCATATCTACCGAGAGGCTGGCCCGTACAATCCGAGAGGAAATAAATAAAACGATCACCATGCAGAACCCGATGTAGTAAAGGCACGGTATGTCCGTCGCCATACTGGCCCAGATGCGACGACTGGGAGTAGTCACACCAACACTCCAGTATTCGCTGCCACTGCAAAGAGAGCCGAGGTCATTCAAAAGCGTAAGTTGATGCATCTGCCGTCATGAACGTATAAGTTACTTTATTGGCATTATCGTTCGAGATACAAACAAATCCGGACGGCAAAAGTGCGTGACGGTCTTCGGAAGCAAATAAATTGTTGTATGCGCTGTGCTGTGAAATTATGAAATACGCAATGTCCGAGAAAACGTAAGTGCTTATGTAGCAAAGGCTCAGATTTCAAATAGTTGCAAAATCTAGGAACATCGATGTGCTAGGGCGCATCCTGCTTCTTCCCATTCTCGAGTTTGTCTCTCGAGATGCATAACTCTTTCGACCTGGGCCACGCGCAATTTGTGGACGTTCTTACACAGCCCGTATGTCTACGAGGTACGCGTACCCGGGGGGTATTACACTCAGAGCGATAAACGTGTAAACATAGACGTTGGGTAACGTATCTGCATAGAATTACTGCAAGAATTGCAGAGCGTTGTCGTGACGGCACGGGCGTGGATGAACACAGTCCATGAGTAGTGCAGAATTCGGAACGACATTGTAGAATGGGTAAAACTGGACGTAATATTGCTTGAAAGCCTCCCTTCAAACCTCGACGTCGCTAACCTTGACGGCTATTCTATCGAGAGGGAGCTTTACAACAGAAGACTATATAGTTCTTCGAATTTAGAACGAGTTGCTGAGTGACACGGTATTCTCCGGGGAAGGACGGAGAAATGATGCAGATAGGGGGAGCACCATTTTCCGAAAAGGCTCAGCAGCTCCTCATAGGAGGCGGATACTGCCGATTAGTAGAGATCTGCTCGAATCAGGGCAGGAAATTGGATATCTGAAGGCAGCGAGATAGATCAGACTGAGCAAAAGACTCTGGGGCCTCGGACTGTGAAGGCTGAAGTAGCTCCGGCTATACATCAAGTCGTAGCGCCTAAGGCAGGGCTCTGAACAATGGTTCACACACCCGGCACGACAGTAGAATCAACCGGGACTACGATGCTTGCAGGCCATTTCGTTGGCAATGTTTCGAGTGGCCCCCTCATGCTACAAAAATCGCAGAGGCTCTCGGTGGCGCCCTCAGCGAAACTAGAATCGAGGTCGCGTATGCCGTAGAGCACTTTTACAATGTGTAAGATATGGTTGCGTATGACACGAAGACGTTGAAGGCCGCCAGGACAGGAATGTGACTGAGGGTTTTAGTTGTAGCCGAGGATCAGAGCAGCCGACCAGTTTGCGAGGACCATGCGTTCGACACCAGTAGTGGCGACTGCCGTGACGCCTGGGATGAAGGAGATAGGATCGGCAGCTCGTCCGTCGGTGGATACGTGAGCAAAGACTCAACAATAGACAAGACAAACTAAGAACAACCCAAAAAAAACTGGGCCAGGGCACTACACGGACTAACGCCCAGGAGGCACCCAGGAGGAAGGCGGTGGAGTTCGACTACTCTGTGCGTATAACTCTTAACCTAGCGGCTACGCGTACTGGATAAGGATGATTTTCGTCCGACGTGGAGCACGATTATTCCGAATGTGTTGTACTTCATGTTCAGTAGCATTGCAGAAGCCATACTGTATTGAATAGTTGAGTACGCAATTTCTTCGCTGCTGTGCCTGTGTCGGTGGTCAGACTGGCACAGTACTATATTTAGTGACAGGCCACGATGGGTTTCAACTTACAGGAACCCAATTTGCTTCACGATAATGACAATTCTCAGAAGACAAGAATACTTCCGTTCGAACTTAATGGATGGGTTTGCTCTTTTCGAGCCGCAGGGATGGTCGATTTGAGCAAAGCGTGATCCCAGCCTGTTTTGCGATGTCTTGATAGGGTCATTTGATGTAGGTATTTCTTCAAAATTCAGCTACGTATCATCTGCTGCTGGAATCATCTCCACTCTGGTGTAGAACTTTGCCTTGTTACAGTGTCGGCTTACCTCCTGCATACAGTCGGCATTACTGTTCTCACAAGCGATGTTCAGCAACCAACGCGCGTATGATCACTCTTCCTTCTGCGATCATACTCAATTCTGCAAAAGGCAGGAAACAACCGGGAGTATCGAACATCTGGAACTGTGCAACGTACTTGTTGATTTCTTGTCCGAAACACTTTCCGAGAAGGTTGCGAGGCATAAATAATGTAGCTGACATTACTCCGACGTCAGCTCTCAAAGGATTTCATAAACTTATACTTGGTCGTGGTATTCGCCATCTCGAAGAGATCACAAGTTGCTCACGTACTATGCATAAGTCTGGCGGCTAGTCAGGACAGGCGCAAATGTCCTGGGGGTATCCCAGCACAAATTGTAGGGAAAGAATGTATCCTCTCATTGCCGAAGATTGTACGGTAATCGAAATTCAAGCGATGAGACCGGAACGCCTAACCGGTACACAATGTTGGACGAAAGGGCCTGTTGGTAGCTCCATTTCAACACCCTGTACTGCAGTTAGAGAAGCGGAGGCTCACGTGAAACTTGCATAGTACGCCGAGTACCCATAATCAGGAAACGAGATTACTGAATATCTACTTTGCTGCGTTCGGCGGGGACTCGATACACATCACAGATGTATGAAGTTGCCACAGAATATGAAAAGAGTTCTTGAGAACTTCCCGTAAGTTCTTACTACTTCCCCAGGAACCTCAACTATGCTATCATATGCATCAAAAAGTAATGAGTCGATGAGCCGCAGAATGACGGTGAGATTTTGATTGGCGGTGAGATCCCTGATGGCCCCGACCTCCTCAGCACACAAAATCTCTCCAATGTACATACAAACTCGGAAGCGTCTTGAAACGATATTCTTTGATATGGATTGAGATAAAGCACGATTAGTGGCACCGGTTATATATGTGCGTAATTATGTAGCGGAAAGCTTTGTCGTCATGTGGGGTTGCCCGAATAGCGTTACGCGACACACCGTTCTAGGTAGATGCCGGCTAACACAAGTTACTCGCTTGGCACCAGTCTCGAACTGGTATCGGTAGCTACAGTACGCACCTACGGCGTATGAACAGCGTAATATAGCCGATATGGCAAGGTGCCGACAAGTCAGAGGGCTGCCTACATGTGAGACCCCATTTTACTACCTCGGGGGGCAGTTCAGCGGAAATTGCCGCTGACTACGCCAACCAGAATGCAGTAAACCTAAACACATTATATCAGCATCCTTCACTCGCAAATTGCTTACTATCGCGATCTGCATACCTCCTTCCTCGGGGATCGGAAGCGGAGCGGATCATATGGCAGTTCTCAAAACTACATCGTGCGGTGACAACTAGAATAGATCGACATATACGGTCCCGGTAATGTCATTCGAAGACGTAGCCTGTATCTAATGTGTATAAAGTCCTTCTCCATAACGACATTGTCGTTCTTGCTTTGTACTAGTGCGTCTGTGCTTCTGGGTACGGAAATGGATGTCTGCGACATGCAGTAGCGCGGGACATATTCCGCCTTTCTTGCAGTTCTTGTATTTCTGCCGAATGCTGACTACCAGGCCACTCTAAAAAGCATCCTTTGTCTACTACAGGCGTTTTTGCTGTGGATGCCGGCTACAAAACGAGATCGGTTTGAGCTGCATCGTTTCGTTGGTATTTGCGTCCCCTACTGGCTGATCATCCGAATTTAAAAAATCCAACGTCGACTGCGAACTATAGATCAAGCGGCAATCTCACATGTCATCTCCCGTACCACATTGGCTCAGGATGACCGACAGCCTGACTTATGCTGAACGATTTCCCTTAGGCACTCCCTACTTTTAGATCTGCTGCCGTTGTCACTGCTCGAATCTATTGATGAATTATACGCAGACTAGGGGCCACTTGCGGGTCGAGGAAACTGAGTAACACGCCGCTTGATGTTCATTGCCACCGGCGCAACCACAGTATTACGGACACACCCTTTTACAGAGGTGAATTAAGAATGCCGACTCTCGTTTTTAGGATATCCGCCGAACCGAAAAGGAATGCGAACGACGGATGCCTCCTATCCCTCGCAAGACGCGATGGGATGAAATAGCAACAGTCCCTAGCATCATTCTGGGACATACCAGCGGCATGAGAGTAAATGACAATGCGAGTCTTCTAGATGGTGCTTCCGTACCTTTGTGGTGTCTTTGCGATAGATACAGCTCGATGTAGTCTTCTCTGACTGATCAATAATGCGAAGGCAAATGTGTGCACTCGCCATTGCGCAATTTACGACGAATGAGTGCCAATAGCAACCAAATGACAAAGCGTCCAGCCGAGTCAGCACAGCTGAACATGGTCGAACGTCCTTTCTTTGTTGTACAGCTGTCCATCCTCAATAGCCCGAGGGAGAGAGAGAGGCCGAATACGCACTCTATGCAGTTCGTAGCATTCATGCGAAGGACTCCGGCAGACCAAGGGACGCGGCATTGTCGATTAAAATAGTTCACATAGGTAGAAAACAAAATGTGGAAATAATTTGAACCGTACGAAGATAGTACTGACGGATGGGAACTGTCTATTTTCTGAGGGCAGGAAGTAATTGATGTTGTGCTTGACGGATGTCAGTAATGATATTCATAATGGCCAACCTGATTGGCGATATATTACCAACTGTGCGTTCGTTTCTGTGTTCTAGTTTTTGCGCATCCGCCTGCTCATGAGTTTGCAGCCGCGCATGTACCAGCCACTTTCAATATTGACACTGTGCAAGACTAAATCTTCCATACTTTCAGTACTCCTTTTCCCCAAGACAGCTCCTCCGGTACTGATCGCTTACGCAACCGGTGGTGCTGGACGCTCAGCCTAAATCCAAGTGCACTGGAGAGGCCCATCCTCACTACTGCGACTGGCTATTGCATCAGAACTTGGTGTTGAAAATAGCGCTTTGAGTTGTGGTATTAACCCCGCGCCGGTAATTTCTCAGTAAAGCCGTGTCGCCTTCTCTGATACCAGCCTGAACGATGAATACATAACCGGTGTCGTTGTCACTAACGAAGATATCTCCAAAGACACCACCGTCTGTCTGACAGCCTCTCTACGCCCCAATAACTGTTCGACCAACTGGATAGATTTAGCTGTACCGTTCTTACTCCTCAGTCCTTCCACTGTATGAGACACTTTTAGGGGCCTGTTGCTGGCCGGGACCGGCGATAGCGCTGTAGGCGCGTCAAAACCCTTGTCCGGGCCACCTCTGTGCTCTGGTACGACCTATCCGTCGTAACTCCCCATTCTCTCGTCCATCGCACGGTCGTTGTTTGCAGCTGCCTCGCGTAGGATCTACTAGTCAGAAAAACACGGAGGTTGGCGCCGCCATGATCTTACTCACAACTTTTAACGCCTACGTTACCGCGTAAAGGATCGCCTACCGGCACACATATACATCAAGGCGGTCGCACGCCTATTTCGTGAAGTCAAGCGTCACACTAACGGTTCCTGGGGGGCTTGCCGCCTCTGCTTTCGATGCCTCGTCAGTGTCACTATGCGGCGGTTGATCGGTCCAGGCCCGTACTGGTCAGCATGAACCGACCCGTGGTCTGACGCATAGTGAGGTTTATCCCGTACACCTCTCTCCGCTCGACCCAAGCTGCAAGCTTCCATGAGCATACTACGCGTAGTGGAGTAGTGGGCAAGACCAAACACCTTCTTTATCGTGCTACTATCGATCTCTGCTTCGTATGTGACCAGTATTGAGTACTTCTCTTTGTGCCGCTATCCAAGCGTCGTGTCCCCAATAAGGAACCTCGCAAATGGATGTAAAGAGCTTCTCCACAGAACACATCTTCAACTTGGGCCATATAGTAAGTATATGCCAATTGCTGTGCAGAATGCGTTTGTGTTCAGGAAATTCATACACGGATGTGTACTTGGTATGCTGCCATTTACCCTTTCGCATTTCGAAGTAGGTTTTCCTACCACGGCATTCCCCAGCTCTGTCCGCTGGATTCCTCCAGACCGAATCTGAGGCTAGTTGGCCCTCCAGATGTCAGGATTAGAAGCCGAACCCACTAGCGCGCTCGAACGGACGCACCTGCCATTGGTGAACTAAAGGTGATCCGTAGGTACGTTGGCATTCCTCGTAAGGCAAAGACCTGACTGTTGCTCAAGGTGAATGTAGATTGACAATAGTTAGGGCGTGCGGTGAAAATTTGTACCTTACCGAGCTCCATAAACCTATTTCGCCGATATATGCAGGGCGGGTATATGTGAAAATGTGAGAAAATGTTACTTTGGATCAGAAAAAATACACTAGCAATGCCCATCGGCAGTCGGATTGGAGCCTCATCATCAAAGGTCCGCGGGTCATGGTCGGCCTCTCTAGTATTCTCTTTGCCTGCCTTCCTGTTTTCAGTTTCCTCTTTCTCCCCAACCTCTGAGTCGACCTTTCCCCGGGCCCTGCACTTCCGGCTTCTTCGTCGCCTTTCTCACTGAGGTACCCTTATGCGACCCAGTAGACTCGAATGTTGGGGCCGTGAAGCATATGAAGGGAGCAGCGACACACCTCCCGAGAGGTTCCTTTGTGCAACACCCGGCGCCATCGAAGGTTGTAATTGAGAAGGCCAAACTTTTGACGCGGAAAACACGACGTGGTCTGCACTGCTCAGCTGCCTCCACTTTTGGCATCAATCCCTCCATTTCAATCCAAAAAATATCTTGTGCTTCGCTCATCACGACTGGGACCTCTCTCGTAGCCCCTCCAAAATTATCGGTGCTTAGTCCGTCGTTCGTTTCGCACCGCTGAGCACCGAAGACACCGGCTGATCTCAGGAAGCATATCCCGACTGGCAATCGCGTATCTGTCCAAATCATTTTTCTCTCGGGTGCGAAAGTGAATGACCACGTCGGCATCGCGAAGTTTCACGTGACAACCTTTCCGTACATAGTCATGACAGCAGACGACGAGGACTTAATCGAAACGAAGCATATGAATGGAGAGAAGGGCGACGAACGCCGTCCGCACAGCGAGCCCCGCGCCGCTATCTTCAGTCGTGACCAGATTTTTCGCGAGGTGGTTACTAAGTATACCAAACGGGTAACGCGCGTAGCGCTATTAATCGTTTCGCTGATGCGAGAGGAGAGCGAGGTTCGGGACATCGTGGATGTCACCCTGACACCGCACCAAGACGGGGTATATGTCGTTTTTGACACCCTGTTCATTCTCTCTCCTGTCGCGAAAGTTCTCCGTGCAGCTTGACGGGGAGCATTTTTCGATGCACACCGCGGATACATCGACATGGCCACAGTCTTTCACCCCATCAAGCCGCACCACTCCTGATGCAGGAACCAATGTCTCTCCGCCGTGGAAATGTTGAATCATAGCGACGATCTTCTCGCAGTACCTGTGCAGCATGTGTGAGGAACTCGAACGGGAGGAGAGAGTTCAGCCAGACCTCCGAAATGGCAAATGTGGCTGGGATCATGCTCACTATTCCGTCCTGTCCTATAATACTGCGTGAACTGGGATTCACAACCTCAAGGCTTTCCATTCATGGCCGGGAAGACTTCGCTGCACAATAGTCGAGCGACAAGCCTGGAGGAGGGTCTAGCGGGAGTGCTGCCATGAGGCCAAGCTACGTAGCAAAATGCGGCAGTAAAGGCTGGAACGGGTTTGTGACTGTCCTTACCTCAGTCTGTGGTTACAGATTTGCCAGTATCCGATAGGAACTCCCACGAACACTGGACGCGTCTCAACTCGTTGGAGTCGCCAAATGACCACCCGCCAATAGTCTGTGCCAAGTTCAGAGGGGTGAGCGCTCGGATCGCTTTGAGGCTTTGGCATGAGACACCTGACGAAGTTCGTATCAATTCGAAGGCAATGGAGGTAGAGTCGGGGAAGTCTGCGGCTCTGGCGAGGATTATGAAACCGCATCCGCGCGGGCAAATGCGGCGATCGTCGACCATATGCCGCAGGGCTGCTGATCCCCCGGCCCTCCCCGCTCTTTGGCTTACCGAATGACCAATGGTATGGAGCAGGAACTTTAGGATAGAGAACAAGAACTAAAGTAGAGCATGTTGCGGGTACGTATGTGGCGAACAAGGTAGACTCTCGGTTCACATTCAAACCGACCTATCTCTGGCGACGAGGACATCTTTGTCTTCCATCTAGGAGAGTAACCACATGCTCCCAGCGCAATTAGTGTATGACGATAGGTTTCAGGCTGTGAGCGAGTCGAGTATCGACCCAAAACCGGTGCAAGGTCGTACCAGCTTACTGCTGCCACACGGATACTTTTCTGCTCGTTTCACGCAGCAGGAAGACCCCTTTCATGAATCACTAAAGCCAGCCGGTACCAGTATCTTGTCACCATCAGCAGAACTGTGTTCCGAGAAGCGGCCCCCTGGAAAGAATGCATCGCTCGAACTTGTCGGGGAGTCGAGGGGCGAGGCGATGTCGTACACTCGAGGCCAATGCTTTGCTTCTTGACGATTTTACTTACGCTCACCGTAGTGATCCTCTTTAGTACCAGGACAGTAAGTCTGGGCCCTCTTTTCGACACTACGCATAAGGAGAAGGCGGACGATTCTGCCCATGATGCATTCAACCACAACAACCTGGATGCCTCCATCCCGCTATTTGACGAGCTACTTGGGAAAGTCGACTATGTATTTGTCTGCAGTAGTTCTTTTCAGCACTGGTGTGTAGCTTCTGCAGGTGTAGTTGTAGAGGTGAAGAGTGGGCGTCGAGGGAAGTGACACAGCCAGCGATGAAAGGTCGGGGCGGCGGAGTGATCTTCTTCTTAACGTGGAAGACGAGCCGATATTGAGTGGCCAAGCTTAAAGCTAATAAACAATACACTCCGGTGTCAAAGGATGCCCCGACGCCTTGTCAGCGCCAGGGTTCACTTCTTTCCAGCTTAGAGCTTTACTACTTCAAGTGCAGTTTGCAGGGCTGTACCTCCAAATCAATAGGCAGTGCCAGCGATTTTTCGCGACACGGAAAAGCCCCATGAAATAGACCGAGTGATTGAAGTCCGGAGAAGCCGCCTGACGAGTTGACATGGGCAGTCGGCCAACGTGGCTCTCATCTCCACAAACGGTCGCGAGCGGCGCGAGCAAATTGTTGCTGCAGTTCCCGAAGCTATACTAGCCTAAGCAAGGTGTTTCAGGCAGAACTTGTGCCGTGGCAGTAGCATCCGTTGACCTTCTGCGTAATCGGCGCTTAGTGGAGCGTAACAAGGAAGCAAACCTCATCGGCTAAGTTTTATCAAGCGCGGTAAAGTTTCTCTCTGAAGATGTTGTTAGCACTGCGTGCGATATTGATACCTCCCAGACTTTCGGAGAATTCGTCAAAACGTAATTTGCCGGCGTGAGCTAGTGTGTTTCTACGGGCGGGAGGTATACCCCATATGATGTCGGCGGTCGCTTGCTACGGTGTCGACTTCTGGAGGATTGCATAGCATGGTATGTTGCAACCTACTCCGACGCTGCCATCTGCTTTTGGCGGTATCCACTACCGTTGGTGAACAGTCGATAAGGAGAGTACCACGTCCTTTCTGATACGGCAGATTTTCTACAATCATTATCAGTACAGGCAGTGGTAGCCGGCTCGGTGGTGGATCTGTTAACTGCAAAGGGCAAAGGCGAGGGACGCGGCGTGTTAATGTGCCAGATTTTGCAAAGGAGGATATGAACTTTCTTTTGTGTAGGACGGTACTTTACACAGAACCGGGGCTACCTGCGCGAAATATGACGAGCAATTTATTTGGATGTGCATTCGTGAAGATTAGCAAAGACGTTTCGAAAGCTTTTTCCATAAAAAAAACAGCGGGGTCCCACGTATGCCAAAGGCAAGAGATACAGATCTTACCGCCACCAATTCCCGTGACGTTGCTTGTGAGTGACGGTCGTCATTCTTCAGCACAAATAAACCTGCAGAACAGCATTAATGCTAAACCACAAGATGCTGGCTCGAGGATTCGCCCCAGTTGCGAGTACTTGCCCGACAAAGTTCTATTCTCACCCATGGCTCCTACCTAGCTCGCGACTCGTGGGATTTCGAAGTGTTTAAACCTATTAAAAACCTGCGAGGCTAGGTGGAGCTCCTATCTAGGCGGTGAGGCTTTACAAGACAGTATGTTGTCAAACTATTTTAAACACGACGTACGAGTGCGATGAATAGTTTCCGCGGGGAGGTCTTACTAAGCTGTCGGTGAGAAAAATCAGCTGAGCGACACTGATGGCCGCTCGAGAACGGGGCCGATATCGACGGCCGTGTTGCGGAGAGAAGAATTTTGAAAACAACTAGAAGTTCTGGATTTTGAGTACTGGCACTAATAATGGCACTTAGAGCTGCTTCTTGTATACACGCAAGAGCAGAACGGCTTCACGTTTCCAGTTCAGCATCATACACACAGGTACTCCTGTGCCCGCACACAAAGAGGTTCCGAATGCCGATCATTAGCGACACCCTCAGCGTCCAGAGCTTTCGTACCGTTCCAAACTCCAGAGTCGTTGGGACCCCTTCAGACGCCTAGAGTCGTAGTCAACGTGCCTGTGACTTTAAAAAGGAGCTATAACTAGTTTCTGGTCGAATTTGTAGAGCGTACTTGATAGCAAGTGCAACATGCATCGCCGAATTACACTTCGCACTAAGCCCTAGTATTTCCTACCCTGTCTGCCCCGCAGCGCTGCATCGATGGCCCGGCCGTTCGGAACACAGAAGAAGGCCGCCTTAAATGTATGCTCTGTCACGTGTACCCGTGAAGACCGATAGAAGAACAGACATGTTCAAGGTACGACCGTTGATGTGCCTGTATCCGAAACGAGGGTCTATGCAGGGCACTGGCATGCAGCAAGTACCGGGACAAGGATCGTATAGCCCCAGAGCACGCGGGGCCGTTTCCCCTTAGGGCGGGAAGCGGAATGAAACGATCAGATATATGTTGTACTGACGCACCACAATACTCCCGCACAGTTCACTCCATGAGGCCATGCTTTAAAGCGTATGGTCGGTCGTCGTATATCCATTCATTCTGAACCCAGTTGAATTACAGCTAGGACGACCATCTCGGTCTGCACTCTGTCCGCACCACTCGTCCGTACATATATAATTGCTACATCTACGCAGTCGCGCATTATCGGGAAAGCAGACCGGACTCTCCGGGCACTCTTATACTCATCCGGTACGTTGCGAATGAGACCCTGTTGCTCGTCGCCTCAGAGCACGCTATGACTGAATGGGAATAGAACTCTGGCCGTTCCTCATGCGCAATTAATCTCGTGTTCGATCGATTCTTGCTGGGCGAAGCAATGCGCCCGAGACCCAAAACGAATATACCGTTGATTTCATCAGAACGTTCGACGAGTACAAGAAGAAGTTCGTGGAAACCCATATAGGGCACTCCACGATACCCGGAATATGAATGCAACAAAACTCGATCGCATGCCTCCATAAACTAATTTTAAGGTTTCCAATCACAAAGAAGACAGTCTGCGTGTCAGGCACGCGATTTGAAGAGCCGTTCGCCTGCCCACGTCGCCCCCTTGAACTGGACGAGGTCCGAGTAGTAAGCATACCACTCCCAAGTTGGCAAAGTCCATCGCGGTCATCACAAAAGCAGAGATAGAACTCCTCCGATGGTCCGAGCACAATAGTTCTTAGCTCGACGTGAGAGCTTCTACTTCAGATCCGAACTTTGAGCGTCTCAAGAAACGGTACATGGCTGGTGCAATCTGCTGACGGTATGGAGAGTGCCATAACGATTACTTTGTTCGCCCTCCCCAATGACAACGAATACGAAACATGGTCCTCGCGTGATTACAGAACAGATCTGGTTGGAGTGGTGCGTGTTCATCTTTGCACACGGCACCGCTCATGTCCCTTTTGGAGTACCCAAGCTCAACGCCAGTGCGAGGAAGCTATTCGGATAGAATGCAGATTATGTGTGAGGATAGGGCGAGCCGTTTTATGTGTGATGAGAACTCGGAGGAGAAAGACTCGAAACAACATGATCCAGTCAATTGTATACGTCGTCTCGATATCGCAGAAAACCTTGGTTTCGAGGATTAGCTAGCAGATGCAGTGCTTCTGACCGGCACCTCAAGTCTAGGTGTGGACGATAATTCCGGAAGGAGAAGGTACTGCATCCAATTTCTCATCCTGCCGATTTAGCGAAGTTACAATTCTGCCATTTAGTAATAGCTCCGTACCAGCTGAGTTGTGAGATCTTGAGTACTTCGATGCCGTGTTTGGAAACGTTTCAGAAAGAGAGCCAATCTACACATTTCATTCCTACCAGTTTCGGCTGGACGAAACGTCTGTGTACGGGTCCAACCTGTGCAACACACGCCCAGACGGCAGACTACGATCTGTAGCATCCTGCCTAAAGCGCTCTGGAGGCCTTTAAATCCAGCTCTAAGGCACCGACACCGTAATGGATCCGAAGTACCTCCCGCAAGCAGTCGTCCTGAACGTTTGCCACAGTCTATAGCGTTTTGTCCCTCATCACTTGATCGGAAATGTTTCTGTACAGTATTACGGTCCAGAAATTGTTGTTGGTTTAGAGATTGAATGAATAGAACCATCAGAGGAAGAGAATTGCAGGGGTTTGACGCTTTACTCGGCTTACAATGCCACAAACGTGACGACAGTAGGTTCAGGGCAGGGTTTTTACGTGGTGGTAAGGAAGTGATAGCTTCCAAAGAACGCTTCTACAATACTCAGTTCTATTGCAAGTCTCGACCTGCTGAGCGGAGGCTACTGCAAAAGGGCGAGGTAACTTCGCGACAGTATCCCGGAAGTCAAAATTTTTGGCTTCCCCTCAAAGCTCTTCCCCTCGCGGTCCTGTTGGGGCAGTGTTCAAATACCTGCCGACGCATAGAGCGATAGATGATAAAATCCGAATATTTACCTTCGCAACGGACCAAATAAGTCATAGATTTCGTGTATTTATCACTGATTCGAACAGGATGGCTTGTATGTCGCAGAGAAAAGTGCCCATTAAATTGGCCTGGCGCTGTGGATCTCTGTACAGTATTTCTCTTGAAAGATCAATGATAGAGGCAGTGAAGCTAGGGGGTGAGAATATGGATGTAGAAGCTAGACTGCAACACCTCATGCCTCCCGCCGTCAGCGAGTGCGATGCATAGGTCAAACCCAGGATAATCTGAATCTCAACGTCCTCACTATCGCGGCTGCTGGAGTGGGTTCAGATCTGTAGTGCAACTTTCATTCGGGATTGTATATACTGGCTAGCAAATACAGAGTAACATGTGGGCCACAGCGCAGATCTGTGCTCGACAATCCCTGTCCTGCACGAAGGAATGATCGTTCGGTGCTGGTATTTCGCGATAATCAATACAAAAGTGCCAACAAACCTATGTCGCTGACACACTTTCTGCGTGCTCTCTTGTATCAGCGTACGGGAGCGAAATGCCTGGGTTCTCTCGTCTCGTTGCACCGCAGTGGGTAGACGTATACTCGTACTGAGTGGAACGTACCTCCTTGGGGCATATTTGACTAGCGAAAGGGCCATGAACGAAGTTGTTGTTGAAGGTGCTTATGTGGCCAAACTCATGAGCATGTTTGACTGGCATAGGTCGAAGATTGTCGCACTCGCGGCCCAACTTTGCCCGGAAACACTTAGCGCCTACAAGTTTCAGAAGCAGACTATTGCTGTGTTCACCACACTCGACAAGAAGATTGATATAGATATTGGAAGCTTTCCGGTATACCGAGGTCCGCATAGCGACGGTAAGCCGCCCTTCGTCCGTATAGAGGATCGATAGGGAGAACTCTTGCAAGGGAACAAACCCGGAAATCAATACTCGGAAGCCTTTGCTTCTCGAACACGCTAGGTGTTCGTCCTCTGGATTCATTGGTGGCCTTGTAGCACGATGTAATCCTGAGGCAGAAAAGACTCTAGCACATAACGCACCGGGGGTTCCCGGAATGCAAGATTCGCAGGGCGGCCTTGACTATCTTTATTGCCTCTAGCCTTGAGGTGTGGCTGCAGTCTTGCTTGAAAATTTTAAGAATGTGTTCAAAAACCATTGTATCACGAAATTGGAAGTCTTCAAGACTATGAACATCATCTGCAAGGTGGGCTAGGATTTGAAACCTGAGGGTGTTCTGTGAGATCAAGCGGTGGTCCCCAGTACTGCCCAGCGCAGAGACTTATAGCTTCTTGACATGCTTCTCAAGATTGTGATCGTCGATGAAGTTCTAGTGGTCGTCCAGTTGCAGACTTGAATTGGTTATTACAACGCTGAAGTACTGAGCGCCACTCGGTGGGAAACGGGCTGGGCCAACATTTTTACACAAATGACCTTTACTTGCTATCATAAAGGGAAACAACAAGTGTACCGGATAAAAAACTTTTTCCGAATAGATCGCTTTCGACTCCTTCATGGCTCACGCTTAGGTTGCATCCCTTTCGTGGCTATTGAGCGGTACAGGAAGGACCGCCAGGCCGCTAGTCTGCCCTAATCAGGTGCAAACAACAGTTCTCTTTCTTCTTTAAACGCCGGAATATGCTGTACTTCAGGCCGTTCGTGGATTTCTTTTCGTCCTCTATTCGCTTCCATACACCAGATAGTGCCTGTCATGGAGTCTGACAAAGTGAGTATGAGTTCGAATTGGAAACTGAACAGTCAGAAGAAAAGTAATGAAGCATCTCACTATTTCACCGTATATGTGTGCTGTGTCGAGAGGAACATTTCATACAACTACTGGCTGCTGTTCGAATTCAGTTTAAACCCCAGCCCAGTAGAAGTGAGCACGTCCTGCACATGCCTGTATTCGTGCATGTGTTGACTGTTGGAGGAAAAGCATGTCAACGCACCAGGCGAGTGTACTCGGCTCGGGTACTGCGCACATTTTACGTGGTATTACGTGTATGTAATGCAGTATGTGTGACGCAGAGAAGACTAACAGGCTGCAAACCCTTCGAGGGTCATCTCCTGTACCAGGTACAATGTTTGCTCTCCGGCAGTACAGTGAATCCCGCGTACTACATTCGTTTGTTGTGGGGTTCCAGGTTTGTCTTTTTTGCCAAGAGGCACAACTATCTCTCGGATGTATTATGGTCAGTACCCTCTGTAAGGGGAAGAGTTATCTTGAGCATCCGTCGCCGATCGTTGCAGAGTGGTAATTTTAACAAATACTGTAAACTATGTGGTATTTCTAGACTGTTCAACAGTTTTCATAATTGACATTCCGCTGGTTCCAACGGCATGCTCAACGCTACCATTTATGTGTTCACCTGCCTTCTCTGTCTTTTAAGGCTGTATGGTGTATTGTTTGCACTTTTGCCCTCCACATTCTACGAAATGACCATTTACGATCCCGAATCAGAAGATGTCCGTCACGAGCCGGCATCCTGTAGGCAGACCGCTACTTCTACGATAGCAATGCACTTCTACAGTACACGCGTGTAGTGAGAACCTCGATCTTCCTACTCAATAACCTACATTCCCTTCCTGTGTCGAAGCTCGGACGCTTCGAGGTGTCGTTTTAGATCGACAAGAAAAGTAAATCTTGCAGAGATTACATGGTTTGGTTTCGAATGTTGTCCGCGACTGTACACAGCCACCTTGCCTGATGTGGGGCGTAATCCCTAATGATGACTAAAACCAGGAACCAAGAAAACTAAATTTGGAACGTTGCGAGCCTATTGCTGTGAATGTCTGTGCAACAATGGGTCGATTCGCAGTTCTAGAACTGTGACGCAGGTGGAATCCGGAAAGTACGACACGATCAGAGCGGAATATGTCGTAAATGACGGCAGCGCGGGAAATATTGCGATTTGTTAGACAAACGCTGTTGGTCAACTGCAGTCAGAGCTGACAACAGTGTATGAGACATCACAGTCTTCGTTCTGGGACCTACACAACCCGTTCAATCAATCCATTTCTGAAGTGCGTAATTATGTTCTTCGTTGACTGGCCCCATTATAAGAACCAACTGTAAAGCCCCTACTACGACACTGGACTGACATAGATCATTCCTTTCTATTTGATAAGACTTTCCTGGCTGGATAAAACCAGAACGTCGTCTCGACTAATACTCATCATCGCCTGCAAGTAGCGTGCTAGAGCGTATGACGCACTCTATTCCGGTTTAACGACGTGGCACTTTTCCAGCCAGAAGCCAGATTTCGTGAAGCATTTCTTTTAGGCATGAAACCCTTCGCCAGTGTTTTGCTCATATACTCAATAGAACTGTCCGAATCTACTGCTGCGAAGTGTAGAGTAATAGGATACTCTTTCACAGTATAGGTGACGCGTCTTGTACTCCGATCAATCAATTTGCACTACATCAGAGAATGAGCTAGACGTTAGACGAGTATTAGTTGCCACTTGTGATTCAGGTCACATTTGGTGAAGATCCAGGGCTCTGAATTATTTTGGTGAATTAATGGAGATTTTCAGCAGCTGGAATGCAGCTAGAAAACGTCACATCGACAAATGTCCTTTGCAGCACTACTCACAACAATGAATGATGCTCTCTGTGAACAGTTTGAATGGGCTCATGCAGGTCGAGAGTCCTGGAACGAGCAATAATAGTGGTTGTTGCAGTTCAGTTGTAGGTATTGCACTACATGATGGCTCCCTAAGCTAGTCTCCCTTGTTAGGATCAGTTGAGAATGTGTCGTCTGCAGCCTTGTGTTCTGAGCCGTCGTGTACACTATTAGCTTGTTTCTACTTACACGTTATCCTTTTGGAATTCGAGCTCTACTGTTGAGGATATCTAGTTCGATCGATATCGGTTCTGCAAACAGCTAGGAGCTTTGAGTGTTGCTAACATTCAGTTGGCTACACGATCCTCAATGTGTACTATTCAATATGTATCTTGACCTCGAGGTTATTCATCCGAGTCTCGGTATCTTCATTTCATCGCCTCTGAAGTGGTTAGTGGAAGTACATGCTGTGGTTCAGTCAAAAAATGTATGCGCTATTCTACTTCCTCCTACTGAACACTTCACAATCTGTCCTGGGCTATCTAACTGACTGCAGTTTTCCAGCTAGCAGAGAGGACAATGACAGCTTACGACAGATTTTTCATAATTTGAATCAAATGACTGGGCTAGGGTAGGCCTAGTGGAACATTTGGAACAATAGTTCATGAGGTTGGTTGATAGTTTTCTCTCGATTGGTGAAAGTTCTAAAACCGACTAACAACACCCACTAATACAGAAATATGTTATGAGCATAACCCACCTAGAACATCCCATGCGCAGCCATGTGGGCGTAATATCGGCTCATACTGTATGGGCACGAACAGCCGATCTCTAAACTCTAACAATTCCCAGTGCACGAATCACAGCTTCCAGAAATTCTCGGCTTTTCGAGAAATTTCCGGCATATGTAAAAACACATACTGTACTACAGTACTAAAACTTCATTGCCCACTTCTAATCAAATTATGCATCATCAAAATACTGTTGTGAACTAGTTGGGCGCGCACAAGTCATATGCGCGTCTTTGTGAGTGTGCATTGCTGCATCATTGCTGAGATGTCTGAAAGCTTCATCACTATACATAACTGCTCCCAATGTCCAACATCTATACCAGTGGATAGACTTTAGAACGACTCGCATCACGCGACGAAGTTTGACCGGTATTTAACTGGAACGCTTTATCCAGTGCAATTGGAAGGTGTGCCACATTTTAATGCAGCCCGACAGGAGGGTACTTCACATAGATGGTGTCCTTGCAGCTCAATGCCCCTAACCCCGAGCGTAATGCGGAGTCTGATATTTATACCGTGATGTAGGGCTACGATGAGTTCATGTAGAAGTCTCCAGGCTCAAAGAATTCTGACTACATTCTACAATTTCTCAGTGAAGTGCTAAGGCGCATATGGAGGCTTAGAAGAGCCCCCACAACAGAATCGGTGTTTTGGACCAAGGGGCCTGTGAACATGGGCGAAGACCCTGTCAGGTATTAATATTGATGCCCATGCAATTGATAAAGACTAATTGCGGTAGAAGAAAGTCAAGCGGTAAGTCGCATAACTACCCGCTGACAATATAGGTAAAGTACCGATCGGCCGTATACGTAAAACATTGATGGCTGATAAGGGACCCTTTGACGTATGTGACTGTCATGAAGCAAGACGCGTGCATGACAGCAGATAATCGAGGTGCCGTCCCACAGTTCTTCGGGTTGAGAAAGACTATTGAAAACAAGGGGGTTCCCAAGGCACCTTCTACACACGCTACAGCTGATTACTGCAGCGAAAGGGCAACATACGCTACAAAAGGCCATCTCTCTGTTCGCAATAAATGTCTTTTTCTATTGTGAGTGGCCAAATGAAATACTGCTTCCGAGCTGATCGTCCTTTCAATGTGTATATCAGAGAAACAGCTTGAAAGGCTATTTGGGGCTTTTAACTCTTCAGATTACACTCGTAAGGTTCGCTTGTGCATACACAACACAGTCTTAGTTATGGAGGAAGTGGTGCTATTTTGATATCTCAAGCCAGGGAAAAAACACCTTGTCTTGCATTCGTCCACCTTTTTTCATATCGGAAATGAGGAACGAAACGCCTTGTTGTGTATTCGCCCGGCGACAAGCGTGTTTAGAACATCAACATTGCTATAGATGTCGAAATCCACGTGTTTAAAGGTAACACGAGCGTTCGTTATGGAAAAGGACCACGCATACTGTACGTGTTGCGGGTCAGGTTACGCTCCGTGAGTACACAAGACCAAGGTCTTACAGTTGATCAACGATGAAGGTGCCGTGTACAGATTTGATATCAACCTGAATCAATGTACGTGCCCTTCAATGAAGAAGTGAAGCGAGGGTCTTTGGGCCGTAAATGCCCCTCCCGGACCGCTCACAACACAATTCGCAGGCCTGAAAAAATCGTCCTGGCGACCGGTAGACCCAGCTTGGGGGACATAAAATTGTCGTATTCATGAGTGGATGGCACAGAATCTTGGATATGCTGAACACACAGGACTCGCCGTAATATGCCACCTCGCGCTTCAACCCCGTCCTGACGGTGTAAGGCTACGGTATGCATGGCCAGACTTCCGGAAGCGTAAATGCCTGACTGTCCTGCTGGAACAATTGAAAGCTTTTTTTGAACGTGCGTGAAGTAGCAGCAGCATTTCGAAACAAACATCTACTGATCCTTGCAATCGATCTTCTCACTTGTATGTTTTGGGTTGAGGTGTCTCCAGGTAGTCAAGTCAAATCGTGATGTACCGAATATTCGTACAAAGTACGTAATTGGAGGTTAAGTTTGAGACGGCCAAAACCTCAATAATAAATCCACTCGGGCAGGTAAGACAGTACAAACTTTGCCCTTCAGTGGGAGACACTAGCTTTGAATGGTGCAGTCGTGTGGTGCGGTAGTGCATAATTGGCTGAAGCAAAATAACCACTTGTTTTTCTGTTCTATTCACTGAAACTGGCCTAACAGTGTCTGATCACAACTGTGTCACACAGATGCGCTATCACCGTGACTGTACAGTTAATACATCCTTGCAGAGCATCTCATAGATACACTTCAATGTCTCAATTTACGGGCCCCATTACAAATTTGCATATGCCAACAACTCAACCCAAGTACTCACCTTCTTGTTCTGGCCGACAAAATGCATACTTTCTCATGTAACACTATTTGGAACGGGACTGTGTGCGCGCCATGTCGTCTTCATATTCAACTCTCAAGCTGACCCCCTCTCGCGATACTATTCGTAAAGGGGGGTGCCTCCAGAAGAGTTCGCAACAGGACAGGTATGAGAATAAGAATCATAGACCCCAGGAACACACCAAACATGCTTGCAACTGGGGTGTTTTAAATAGTCTCCAAATCAATGCAGTCATGTTGTCATAGTCCACTAGGATTGGGCGATAGCACGGTGAAAAAGCGTTGTCTACTCATCTTTTCGAGATTCTGCGAAGAGCCCAGTACATGTGCAAGACATTGTATTTGCTGAACACCTACAAAGCTGTGCTGCGAACTATCAGAAAAGAGTCCAACTATGCCATGGGTTCAATTTTAGATGAGATCTTGATGCCAGCAATATAGGTCGTGAATACTAATCATATAGGTACTTTACGAGTATAAAACTAACGAGGTCGCATGCTCAGCTCTGCGTAGCGCAATCTTGTATAGTCAACCAACTAAGGGCGACAGTATGCTATTACTCACCGTAGAGTTTGAATCCGACATTTACCGTCTATCACTGACTGCTTTCTCTTACTATTCAGAAGAATATTAAATCGAGTTATCGCGTGTACCTGGTGTTAACTATCAGAAGGTTTTACGAGATGTGGAGTAGACTGCGATCTGTCCTATGCCAGCAAGCGCTCGTCGCGAATTACGCTAGTCTCTGAAGGTGCCATCTACAAATGCTATCATTAAGTTCTGGCATGACGCGGCCTCCGCTGATCATTACCAGACATGTTCGCAGATTCCATTATTACATACCTCTCATTTTATGCTCCTCATTACCAACTGCTGTACTCCTCTCACCATAAAGAGCGCGGGAGCTCAGAGTAACTGGAATAACGTAAGACCTCTCTGAAGACTTCCCTCATATCCTGATTTGGTTGTCACAAGAATGAAGAAGGCGACCGAGCGAACCATATATTCCTAGAGGATGTCCCGGTCGACGGTTTCTCAACACAAGGATAATTATTCAAGTAGTTGTGCAATCGTCTATTCTAGTTTAGAAGTTGAGTTTTTACGAAGACTGATTGTGTGTTTTTTAGGCTGAGAACACCCTTGGCGTCTTGTTCAACATTTGCTGGGGGGACCTCTCCAGATCTTGGAGGATATTAAACCATTATTTCGGAGAATGCTACTGATCTTTTTTTCTTATCCGTAGTAAAGAGTTTGATTATATCTGACGTCAGCTGTCCCTAGCCTGCATTTAGTCTCCGCAATCATAAGCGTTTTCTAGGCTGAAGTTGAAGCTTCAATGACGTAGACGTTGCCACTAGCCGAACTGAATACTCTTGAGGTCTGTTGGGTCACATGCGATTAAAAACGCAGCACCCACATATCATTTGCGAACCAGACGTTCAAAAACTAATACTCGAGAAATAAACTCCGCTTCTTCGGATAATTCTTCTGTTTCAGAAGGTATCGAGTAAAGCTGCAGATCATTAAGACGCACGTCCAGGCACGAGGTCGTTGTCAGTGTGACGAACCCCCGAAGTACACACCTCAGTACGCGTCAAACACAGCAGAGAATCGCTGACCGAGAGCATTCGTCGAACCGCGTAGATCCAAGTGGCGGCAAATCCACATCAATTTTGTACAAGTACTAATGTTTTCTGACTTCTGCATATCCACCTCCTGAACATCGCACATAACAGGCGTCTTGAGTATCGAGGACCTGGCTTCGTATTAGGCCCTTTTTTATATGGCTAAACGTTTTGACTCACGAAACTTTCTCGAATTTATACATATATATATCCTAATCTCAATCGGAACCTCTCATTCTGAACTGTTTTGGCACAGTTGAAATTTTTAGACTTCCTGGGAAAATAGTTCATTCTCTACCGCCTAGAAGCTTCCAAAGCCCTATCTTACGCATCAAATATAAAAAGTACAAGAACCAAGCACCTTTATTCGCATACTCACAACGTTGACATTCATCACACGTATGTTTTCGAAATCATTTTGGATTCTCGAGGCTCATTTGAGACTTACGACCTTTTCATTAGCCACCAAATTAGGAAATAGACATTCTGATTGCTGACAAATATGAGATACACTGTGTGTCCTGGTACCGTACTAATCGGCATGCGCATGTTGATGCTGTGGAGGGTTTGTGTCTCTACGTGATCTGGCCCTTGTGCCGTTCAGGGAGGCGGCATCAGCCTGGACTGAGTTAGTCGTAGTCGTTGTGCCGCTGTTCACTTCATCAGCGGCAACCGCCACCGACGACAGCTGCAGTCGCCTTCGTCTAGCGCCAAGCACGACAAGCAGTATGAAGAACAATGAAATTAATACAAATGCATCCGCACGCTCAAGTACAAACCCTGACGACTCATTGTCGTACTCGATAGAATCTGATATTGACGCTGGAAACCCAAAATTCCAGTTCCTGCCTGATATGAACGGTACTCGATTTAGTATCGAGTATGCCTTGTCTACGCACGATTGGATCGAATCGGAATACTGCAATAAATAGACTGCCATAGTTGCCGGAAGAACAGCACGAGGATCTGTTTCTTTTGCTTGGTCAAAGTACCGCTTGGCCATGTGTTTGTCTGCGCTGAGTCCAAACCCACGAGCATGCATCCAGCCCAAGTTAAACATAGCCTCCGCATTTCCATGCTTCACAGCTCGGTCATACGCTGAGGCAGCACGAGGAAAGTCGCGTGCTTCTCCGAAAGCTAAATCCCCCATTCGCACCATCGAATCCGAGTGACCCTGTGACGAGCTCATCCGATATAACTCAAGTGCTTCTTCGACAATGGCGCTGCGGTCAAAATAATGAGTCTCATCACCACTGTCTCGAAAGCCCCATCTCTTCAGACCATATACGTTGCCGTTACTCAATAAATTGTGCTCGTACATGAATGCTGCATTGAACTGGGCAAGTTCAATGCCTGCGTGTGCTGCTTGCAAATACCTGAAGAGCGCATCTGCGTATGCGCTCTTCTCATATGCACGGAAAGCCAAGGATAACACCTTGTTCCATATGCCCTGTTGTGCAACCAATTTCAAATAATGCGTAGCCATTGTACAATCCTTCTTCGCGGGAAAATCTCCGCGCAGCACCATAATTCCCACGTTGTAGTTGCTCTCCAAATGCCCGAATCGAGCGGCATCTTGGAACAAGCGAAATGCATCTTGTGGCGATTCCGCCACACCAATACCCTTCGAGTACAAGATTGCTAGATTGAACATTGCCTCAGGGTGATCCTTCTCTGCAGCTTTGGTAAAGTAGGCAGCTGCTAAATTCTCGTCCTTCTGCACACCAATACCATGCAGCGTAGCAAAACCCATCCCATGAAGTCCAAGCTTATCCCCAAGGTCGGCAGCTGCCTTGAGATGTGCCACAGCAGATTCATTACGCCCCGCCCGCAAGTCCATAAACCCCAGATGCGAGTGCGCGTCGGCAAGCCCCGCCTCTGCCGCCTGCATGAATAATTGCCGGGCTCGATTCACATCCTGCGGCATATCTACATCTCCATAGTAATACACGCTCCCCATCGTAAGTTGCGCCTCCGCATCACCCCGATCCGCCGCATGCTGAAAATATTGCAACAGCTCATTCGACTCGCCTAACACCCGCTGGCTCATCCCCTCTGCAAGCCTATTGCGATCCGCCGTCAGCATCAACCTCGGCGTTGGCGGCCGTATATCCGCCATGCCATCGTCCCCGGCGGGCGGGGGGGCGGGGGGGGTGGCAAGGGCCCAACCCAAAGCCACATTCAAATCGGAAACATAAGCGTTACAAAAACCCAAACCGAGACCGAACCCAAAACCAACCCGTTCGTGACGTGTCCAGCGGGCATCAGCCTAACAACAAAGGA